>AWOL01S0027837.1:11698-86916 GCA_000715115.1 Nicotiana otophora | reverse complement strand
CTGGACTGTGCTGTACGAAGTCGCTCCTGAATCAACTTTACCTTTTCCAAGGCATCCCTTACCAAATCAGTACCATATAACTTAGCCTCACCTGGCTCAAACCATCCGATAGGTGAACGACATCGCCGACCATATAAAGCCTCAAATGGAGCCATCTCGATGCTGGATTGGTAACTGTTATTATAAGCACACTCGGCCAAAGGCAGGAAATGATCCCACTGACCTCCAAAGTTAATCACACATGCCCTGAGCGTATCCTCCAAAATCTGAATTGTCCTCTCTGACTGTCCATCGGTCTGTGGATGAAAGGCTGTGCTGAGCTCTACACGGGTCCCCAACTCACTCTGTACTGCTCTCCAGAAATGTGAAGTAAACTGAGGGCCTCTATCTGATATGATGGAAATTGGCACACCGTGCAACCGAACTATCTCCTGAATATAAATCTGGGCCAACCTCTCTGAAGTATACATAGTCACAACAGGAATAAAATGTGCCGACTTAGTCAACCTGTAAATAATCACCCAAAATGCATCAAATTTCCTCAAGGTCCGCGGAAATCCAACTACAAAATCCATAGCAATTCGTTCCTATTTCCACTATGGTATGGTCATCTGCTGAAGTAGGCCACTTGGCCTCTGGTGCTCATATGTAACTTGCTGGCAATTTAGACACCGAGCTACATACTCAACTATGTCTTTTTTCATTCGTCGCCACCCATAATGCTGCCTCAAGTCACGATACATCTTCGTAGCACCTGGATGAATAGAATATCGAGAACTGTGTGCCTCCTCCAGGATCTTTTTCCTCAGTTTATCCACATTAGGAAGACACAGACGATCATGGAGTCGTAGAACACCATCTGCACCAATAGTGACTTCCTTGGCACCACCTTGTAGTACTGTTTCACGAAGAACCACCAGGTGTGGGTCATCATACTGGCGAGCCTTGATCTGTTCAAATAGTGAAGACCGGGCCGCAACACATGCAATAACTTGGTTGGGCTCTGAAATATCCAGCCTCATAAGTCTGTTAGCCAACGACTGAATAGCTGAGGCTAATGTCCTTTCCTCTGCTGAAATGAAAGCCAAACTACCCATACTCTCCGCCTTCCTGCTCAAGGCATCTGCAACCACATTTGCTTTGCCCGGATGATACAAGATAGTAATATCATAATCTTTTAGTAACTCCAGCCATCTGCGCTGCCTCAAATTTAGATCCCTCTGCTTGAACAAATGCTGCAAACTGCGATGATCAGTGTAAACTTCACAAGACACCCCATAAAGATAATGCCTCCAAATCTTAAGAACGTGAACAATCGTAGCTAACTCCAAATCATGTACCGGATAATTATTTTCGTAGGGCTTCAGCTGACGTGAAGCATATGCAATAACTTGCCCTTCCTGCATCAATACACAACCCAAGCCAACACGCGAAGCATCGCAATACACTGTATACATCCCCGAACCAGAAGGCAACACTAATACTAGTGCTTTAGTCAATGATGTCTTAAGCTTCTGAAAGCTCACCTCACAATCTTTGGACCATCGGAATGGAGCACCCTTCTGAGTTAATTTGGTCAAAGTTGCTGCAATAGATGAAAAACCTTCCACGAACCGACGATAATAACCTGCCAAACCCAGAAAGCTCCTGATCTCCGTCGCCGAAGTGGGACGATGCCAATTCCGAACTGCCTCAATATTTTTGGGATCCACTTTAATACCTTCGCCCAATACGATATGTCCCAAAAATGCTACAGACTCTAGCCAAAACTCACGTTTAGAGAACTTAGCATATAGCTTTTGTTCCCGCAATGTCTGAAGCACTACTCTTATAGGCTGCTCATGCTCCTCCTTACTACGTGAGTAGATGAAAATGTCATCAATGAAGACAATGACAAATGAGTCAATATATGGCCTGAATACCCTGTTCATCAGATCCATAAACGTTGTCGGGACATTAGTTAAACCAAAAGACATTACCAGAAACTCATAATGACCATATCTAGTACGGAAAGCAATCTTCGGAACATCCGAATCCCGAATCTTCAACTGATGGTACCCCGACCTCAAGTCGATCTTAGAGAATACCCTAGCACCCTGCAACTGGTCAAATAGATCATCAATACGCGGCAACAGGTACTTGTTCTTAATAGTGACTTTGTTCAATTGGCGATAATCAATACACATCTGCATTGTTCCATCCTTCTTTTTCACAAATAATACTGGTGCACCCCAAGGCGATACACTCGGTCTGACGAACCCTTTGGCTAGTAACTCTTCAAGCTGTTCTTTCAATTCTTTCAATTCTTTCGGAGCCATGCGATACGGTGGGATAGATATAGGCTGGGTATCTGAAGCCAAGTCAATACAGAAATCAATATCACGATCAGGTGGCATAACTAGAAGATCTGATGGAAATACATCGGAGAACTCCCGAACTACAGGCACTGAATCAATAGCTGGAGTCTCTGCAGTAGTATCCCGAACATAGGCTAGATAATCCAAACAACCCTTCTCAACCATGTATTGAGCCTTTATAAAAGAAATAACTCGATTAAATGAACTAACAGGCGAACCCTTCCACTCCAACTTAGGCAATGCTGGAATAGCCAATAATCTAGAAGAGCATGATATGGAGATAACCAGTCCGTACCAAGAATAATTTCAAAATCGGTCATCTCAAGCAATAGAAGATCTCCTCTAGTTCATAATCACAGAATGTAATAATACAGGACCGGTAAATCCGATTCACGACAACAGGGCCTTCGCTCCGAGCATCGAACTTGGGTCTCGATCTTAGCCCTCGAGCCTTACCTTCGATCATGCCCTCGAGCCTTGCCTTCGATCATGCCCTCGAGCCTCGCCTTCGATTGAGGCTTCGATACTGAGCCTCGTACCTGGCTTCGACTCAGGGCTCGATCGTGGGCTTGATACCTGGGCTCGATATCTGGGCTCGATCACAGCCCAGAATGTCCAACAGAAGAGGAAACATTGTAGCAGCTTTTAAACTCAAATTTTTGATCCGTTAACCATACGAAACTCACCCGAGGCCCTCGGGACCTCAACCAAATATACCAACAAGTCCTAAAACATCATACAAACTTAGTTGAACCTCTAAATCACATCAAACAATGCTAAAACCATGAATCATACCCCAATTCAAGCTTAATGAAACTAAGAGTTTTCAACTTCTACATTCAATGTCGGAACCTATCAAATCAACTCCGATTGACCTCAAAGTTTACACACAAGTCATAAATTACATAATGGATCTATGAAAATTTTTGGAACTGGATTCCGACTCCGTTATCAAAAAGTCAACTCATCCGTCAAAGTTTCAAACTTAAATTCTTATTTTTAGCCATTTTATGCCTAATGTCACTACGGACTTCCAAATAAAATTCCGAACACGCTCCTAAGTCCAAAATCACCATATGGAGCTGTTGGAATCATCAAAATTATGTTCCGGGGTAGTTTTCACAAAATGTCGACCAAAGTCAAACTTAGCACTTTAAGGCCAACTTAAGGAACCAAGTGTTCTGGTTTCACCCCAAACACTTCCAAATCCCGAACCAACCATCCTCGCAAGTCATAAATTATTACAAGCACCTACATGAATTTTTATGTTAGGGAACGGGGTTCTAAAGGTTAAAATGACCGGTTGGGTCATTACAGAGATAAGGCGGGCATTTATGTTACTATTGCACACGTGGCGAGACAAGGTGGGCTGTGTCAGGGATTGATTTGTGATGATTTATGACCTGGGGGCATTTTTGTTGTTGATATTTGTGTAGTGGTTTACGTACCGGTGTGGGTTTTATCTTGTGAAAGTTGTGAGAAAATATTCTACGTGATATCCGTTCTTTTTTCTTATACTTATTTGCTGGTATGGACTATGTTAGGACACTTGCACAAGCATACACGTAGTTAAGCACTCTTATCGGATAAGAGGTATTTTTGATATTGTTGAGCATAGATGCTCACTCTTGTTTACTTGTCTTCTATGTGAGAATGGCTCTATTGGCATGTGAGTCGTCAGTGTGGTTATGAGGTGTTATGAGGGCACATGATGCCAAGTGTTAGGGTTCGGGTATTGGGACCCGTGAGTTGTGAATTGTCCGAGGTTCGGTACCTCGTGGTGTTGTTGACTAAAACTTGATGTAAAAGCGGTTATAATTGCTGAGTTATTACTTGTCCTTGTTGTATTCGTAATTCCGGATTTAGGTTGTGTTCCATTCACTTTGTCTGCGTCATTTTCATGATATTCCACTGATACTTGTTGTTTCTTGCTTTAATGCTATTAATTTATTGTGAGCCATATTGCATAGTCTTTATGTAGACATCATACTTCTGTTATTCATGTACTTATATCTGTTCGATTTATTAGACCAGTGGGTATCTTGACTGTTCCTCGTCACTACTCCGCCGAGGTTAGTCTTGATACTTACTGGGCACCGCTGTGGTGTGCTCATTCTAATCTTCTGCACATGTTTGTGCAGATCCAGGTACTTGTTCGTTAGCTAGCTATGTGGACTGTTGCTGTGGAGACTCAAGGTAAACCTGTTGCTTCGTTCGCAGGCTTCAGAGTCACCTTCCAGTTTTCGTTTTGCACTGTTTATTCTTACTTCTGGATAGTTGTATTTATAAGTTTTCTAGGAAACACTCTGTAGAGCTTATGATTTGTACTACCAGTTTTGGGAATTTTAAGAGATTCTATTTAAATAATATTGTTGTTTTAATTATTGTTAGGCTTACCTAGTCCATAAGACTAGGTGCCATCACGATACCCAATGGAGGAACAATTGTGTTGTGACATGGTATATTTGGTTGAGGTCTCGAGGGCCTCGGGTTAGTTTCAGATGGTTATCAAACAATTGAACTACAACAATTGCTGCAATTTCCTTCTGTTGGAAATTTCTTCTACCAGATTCGAGCCCAGAAATCCCTCAGAATCGAGCCCAGAAATCGAGCCCAGATGTGAGCCCAGATCGAGCCCAAGGTCAAGGGCCACGATCAAAGCCCAGATCGAGCCTAGAGTCGAGGGCCACGATCGAGCCCATGGGTCGAGGGACCACGATCGAAGCCATGATCGAGCCTAGGGTCAAGGACCACGATCAAAGCCATGATAGAGGATCAGGATCGAAGCCACGATCGAGGCCTAGGATCGAGGGCTAGGATTGAGGACCAGGATCGAGGCCTTGGATCGAGGCCTAGGATCGAGGACCTCGATCAAATACCAAGATCGAAGGCCGAGGTTGTCTGGGCAGAATTATAAAAATAGGGACTTTGTCCCAATCGCCATTTTTGACAAATTGGAGCTTGAGGAGAGGCGATTTTTGATATATTTTCAAGGAAAACTTTAGGGAAGTCCCTTGTGATTATTTCTACTCCATAATATTGAATTATCATCGAATAATCCGACTAGAGTACATGATTTTCAGGTGTAAATCGGAGATTAGAACTTAGAAATTTGGAAATAAGATTTGTAGATTTGAGGGTCGAGTTAAGGTCGAAGTTTGGTAAAATTGGTATGGGTAGACTCGCGGTTGAATGGGCTTTTGGATTTTGTAACTTTTGTCGGGTTCCGAGACGTGGGCCCCACGGGTAACGTTTGAGCTAAATTTCGGATTTTTATGAAAAATTAGTATTTTCTTATGAAATTAATTCCAGTAAATATTATTGACCGAAACGAATTATTTGTGACTAGATTCGAGGCATTCGGAGGCCGATTTGCGAGGCAAAGGCATAGTAGAGTAAAGAGTTTCACGTTTTGAGGTAAGTAACAGTTTTAAATCTGGTCCTGAGGGTATTAAACCCCGGATTTTGGTATCATGTGATTATTTTGGAGGAGACGCCCATGCTAGGTGACAGGCCTGTTGGCGTGCACCGAGGGGATTGTGACTTGGTCCGTCCCGGGAAAACTGTAAAGTTGAATAATTTGTTGTTAGCTATATGCTCTCTATGTGTTGATAATATTTGACTGTAAATCATGTTAGAAATCATGCTTAGGCTATGTGACAGTACTGTTAGGACCCACAGAGGTCACGTACTTGTTGAATTGCCTGTTAAATGCTATATGTACTCAGTCTCAATTTTTACTTACACATTTTATCTCAGTCTCTGTTATTATTATTGATATATCATATCATTGTTGTTTGGGCTGATTTCATGATTAATGAGATCCCGAGAGACTGGAGAGATTTATGACTGAGAGAGGCCGAGGGCGTGATTGTGAGATATTAATATCATAGCACGTGCGTTGTCCGTGCAGCAAGTGAGTTGGCCGTGCAGATCCTCATATTATACTATAGCACGTGAGTTGGCCGTGCACATCCTTATATTATACTATAGCACGTGAGTTGGCCGTGCAGCACGTGAGTTGGCCGTGCGGATCCAGATATTTATATTATGGCACGTGAGTTGTCCGTGCAGATTATAATGCTTGGGTTGTAGGAGCCCCCTCCGGAGTCTGTACACCCCCAGTGAGCACGGATACCCATTGAGAGTGAGTGATGAGGGTTGGGAGCCCAGGGAGTGATGAGGGCTGGGAGCCCAGTGAGTGATTGTTGTCCTAAGAGGTTGTACTTGATTTTTATTTGTTGTTGTACTTAGTTGCTATCTGTCATTGTTGTGAAATCTCTGAAAGATTGTTGATATACGGATTACATGAACAGGAACTGTATAAAAATTGATTTGATATTAAACTACCAGATTTGATAGCATGTCTATTCTTTGCTGGAATTACTGGAAATGAATCATAACTGTGTAGCTCGTTACTATCTTCAGCTCCTTATTTATTATTGTTACTTACTGAGTTGGTTGTACTCAAACTACACCCTGCACTTTGTGTGTAGATCCAGGTGTTCTCGGACATAGCGGGTGTTGATCCTTTCGTGCGGTTGAGTTTTAGGAGACTTTGAGGTAGCTGCCGTGTTCCGCAGACCTTGTCTCTCCTTCTCTATCTCTTCGTTTACTGTATTTGGTCTTAGACTATTATAGACTATATTTTCCATACTTATATTCATATTAGATGCTCATGTACTCAGTGACACCAGGTTTTGGGGAGTGTTTGTATTGTATTTAAATATTATATTTTCAACCTTAAAGAGAAGTTTTGGTTTATTGAGATTATCGGCTTTCTTAGTATCGAGATAGGCGCCATCACGACAGGTTGGGATTTTGGGTTGTGACAAGTTGGTATCAGAGCCTAGGTTAGATAGGTCTCACGAGTCATGAGCAGGTTTAGTAGAGTCTTGCGGATCGGTATGGAGACGTCTGTACTTATCTTCGAGAGGTTGTAGAACCTTTAGGAAAATTTCACTTTCTTGTATTCTGTCGTGCGGAATTGATTCATCTTGAAACATAACTCTTTGAATTCCTTCGACTCATTTTGTATGCTCACATGAGCGCTCAGTATCAGTTGTGCATCGCCGGCTTGGGATTCTATGAACGAGGTTCAAGATGTGTATTATGTGTTTTGGTGATGGGCTAGTCTGGAGAACTTGAGGCTAGGTTTAGACCGCAGCTTAGGCTCGGTAGCTTTAGTTGTAACCTGTACATTTGGACTCATATGTCCGGTAATGTCCCTACATGTGGAATTTATGGCTCGATGAGCGGTGGAATGGCTTTGTGATGAGTATGATGTAACTGCGGGAGCTCTTAAGACGATTTGAATGTGACGAGAAGTGTTCTGTGAAATGTAAAGGAAGGCCATTGTGTGCTTTATTTTTGTTTTGATGCGACATACAATCTCGAGTGTGAATGTTTTGTAAGATCTTTCACGTTGTTAAATTGTGGGGCAAATTAAATTCTCATGTCTTGTCAATGAGTTTGGACTCAAGAAGAGTAAGTTATTGTGTAGTAATTGTGGTTGCGAATGGGCATTTCTAATGTTGATGGCTCAAGAAGGATGAGCTTCAAAGAGGCTTAGAGTCGGTAACATTTATTTTTTGGTTCAAGTACGGCAGAGATGCATTTTGATTTGATGCAACAGCCGGGCAGCAAGGTATGAGGGAAGACATGATGGGAAGTGTTTCACGGTGGTTGAAGTACTAGCAGGTCAAGTAGGAGAAGTAGAGGTTGAGAAGTTTCTTAAAGGAGATGGTTTAACCGAAGTAAGAGTGGAAGATTAGCATATGGATTTTGTGGTAGGGTCGCGCGTCTTGAGAAAGTATAGAACAGTTTGGAATCGTGATAGAATGTGATTTGGCCTACGGACTTTAGTTGGAGTGATGGTTATTGTACGAAGAAAGATTGAATATGGCAGCAATGAGTTTGTTTGAAATGAAGAGGGATGTGAAGATCTGATTATCGTTTCAGGCGCAATATGACTTGAGTTTAGAAGGTATTGTTGAACTTTTAGTTTATGTCAAAAAGGAAAGTGCAGACTTATGCAAATGGTGGGTGAGCATGAGCTCAGGAGAATTTACTGATTGCGTGGTTGTTGCACCCAATGAGTGTCGTTGAGAGATGTCGGTAAGGAATTCCACATGTGGGTTATCTCTTGTGAGCAGTTACAGTTGGCGTGATGTTGATGAAGCTTTTGCAAGGAATATTACTTGCTACCCGGTAAGAGGTCGAGTGTGAGACTGTGGCTGGCGATTCAGAATATTCATGAAAATCTTAACAAAAGACTTCTAGAAATTTGGCGGATTAACGGTGCGAGATCTTGGTAATTGAGAAGGAGAAATCCTTACGAGTTTTAATTTTATATAATAGCAGCTTAAGGCTAAGTGGGGGAGACTGCTATTGACAATTCGATTTCATGGTTGTGCGCTAAATTTTAGTTTAGGTAGGAGGCATATTTGTGGTTTAGTTATGACTTACAGAGGAGGAGATCGAGGATAACTCGGGTAAGTAAATTCCTATATACGGGTTACATTGCACTTTATGAAAACATGATGTTATTTCGAAGGATGCAGTGCACACGAAGTATGAATTTGATTGGTCGTGATAAGGCAGGGTTACTTATTTGAGTGTTGATTGTGCTAAAGGAGCACGTGTCGTTCGGCCCGTTTGGGGCGGAATAAATTAGATTTGAGCAGAGTGGATGACTCTCGAGAGGGTTCTAATGGATTCAAAACGTATATGTGGAAATTGAAAATTTTTCAAACTTATATATCACTAGAATTAATTACTTACATTGGATGGTATCAGGACGTGCGGTAATTTTGTTTGACTAAGGATTCTACATTTCAGTATAAGAAAGAAAAGAGGAATAATTTTAAATTCGTATAAGGTATTTTCAGAGTGAGTGTTATGGTTGGGGTATTTATGGAGGTGCTTAAGAAGAATACAGTGGCTTATGGGCCTTAGGGTGGTGTAGTTTTATGTTAGGATGTCTTGTAGTGAGCTTTGGGTAAGGATAGAAGTGTTTTGACAAGGAGAAATGTCGACTTGAGGGTAATTTAGAAGAAACTCGGAGAAAATAGGACAAATGGGTAACATGATGGATCAGTATGGTAATGGTATGCTCGGTTCTTTTGGTGTTTACGATGAGGTTGGGCTTTACGGGTGTTTTGTGGCAATACTCTCGGATTTGGCAATATGTGTGGCTTGGTGGAGTTAGAAGAATTCAGTTCTGATAGCTTGGTTATGTGCAAATGAATTTCAAAGTGTTCATGATGGTTTCTACCGGTGTATGGAACGTGTTACGTATTGTGATTACCTCCTGGAAATAAGCAAGAGAGAGGTTTCCAACTAATAAGGTATGTAATTTGCTGGTGACTTAGAGTTTATAATGGGATTCTTGTGCCTTTCACATGATAGATATGGTGTGTTGCACAAGATTAAGCTTTACATGTACAAGGTGGAAGTTCATTCTTGAAAGGGAGATCACGAATTGTTGACAGAATGGTCAATTTCAGATAATTAGATGAGTGTTATAACTGCTCGATAATCCGTGAGAAGGGCTCGCATTTCAAAAGGCGCATTGTGTTTTGACTTATGGATGTTCATTGGTATTGCAGTACTCACCTGGTTGATAGACTGCCGATATTTAAATTATTGTTATGTGGCACAGAAGAATTATGAAAATATTCCATATGGGAAGATCGTAAATGGACGATGTGTTAATCATTCGAGTGCTGGAGTTGGGATCAGTTACGGTGATTCATGTGTTCGATGAATTTGGAGACTGGGAGTTCTCAGAAGTATATTGTTTCGGGGTTGCGACCTATTTGAGGTGACAATGTTATTTAAAACTCGGTGGAGGCACTAGTTGTGTTAATTATTTGCTATATTTATGCGTTATAAGTGCGCATATATGTGAGTTTTGAGCTCATGTGCGTGCATTAGAGCAAGTATTCATACTCTGAAGAATGCTTAGGCTATTATATGCCTAGAGTTGACTGTTAAGCGTAAAGTTATAACGTTTCCCGTATTCATACCTTTGTTGAGAACTATCTGGGCTATACTTGAGGTTACAAAGAAGATGATTCCATAAATAAATGGGGTAGTTACTAATTCTGCATTAAAAATTGCCGATTTGAAGTGTGATAGCAGACTTTGCACATGCTTACACTATGGCGTGATATTTATACTAGTCCAGGAGCATGAGAATCTTATTTCATTATCATATACAAGTGTACTTGTTTAATTGCTCCTGTATGACATGCTGGGACTGGAGGCCCGTGACCATGCCGTGCGATTCATATTATTGGCACGTGAGTTATCTGTGCCGTGTGTGGGAATTTTATTTCTATGATAATTTATCTGATTCATTAATTTCCTTCCTCTAAAATTGTGCACACGTTCCTACTGATATCCTCTTCACGAAATTTGAGGAGTTGGTTGTAACATTGTGGTTGTGGTGGTGCTTGTTGAACTTGCAATATGGTTCTCTTCCTTGAGACATCTCCCATATTTGGGTACACAGATTGTGCAGTAGTGGCTGGAGTTATATTGATGCGGCGTGTCTGTGGGATAGTTGTGTTTAATAATATAAGGTCATTGGACCTAGAATGGGTACTGTCCGATTTGATTATGGTATATTCGTGAGGATAAAATTGAAAGTCGGATTAGAAACTGATTATGGCCCTGGTTGGGGCGAGAGAGCTCCATGAATTATTTTTATGATAAGGGGTCATGAGATTTCTGCATGTTTCTTTTATTATCAGCAGTGTACGAAGGTGTGTTTTTTGGAAGGAGGTTTGGCTTGATATGCGGTTTTATACTAGCACTTGGTTGGTTTTGCGTAGTCACTGTGATCAGAAATGGTGTTGCGAGTATGCGAGTTGTGTAGTATGTTATACAATTATATCCGGGATTATAGTTATGGCTGGATACAGCTTGTTCAAGCTTATACAGCGTGTAAATGTAAGATTCGGGTCTTGAAAAGAAATTCTGAAGGTTGGAAATTGAATTCCAAGGTTTTTGGGCTAAGGTTAAATTAAGGATTTTCAGTTGTATTGTGTTGTCAAGCCTATATAGAATAGGGTGAAGTAGGAACACCCCCAGGTATGTGCATAGTAAGGAGGAACAGTGATTTAAAGGCTTAGGAACAACTCTTGGCACGTTTGAGGACATACGTATGTTTAAGTGGGGAAGATTGTAACGACCCGGCCGGTAGTTTTAAGCATTTACGCTCCTTTCAACTATTTGAGGTCTTGCATAACTTCCTACGAGGTATTATGACTTATCAGATTAGTTGGTTCGGGTCCGAAAGGAATTCGGAGTATGAGATACTTAGTCTTATAATTGAAAAAACAATTAAGTTAGAAAAGTGGACCGAATATGGACCTATGTGTAAACGACCTCGGATTCGAATTCTGATAATTCCAATAGCTCTGTATGGTGATTTTGGACTTAGAAGCGTGTCCGAAAGAATGTTTAGAGGTCCGTAGAGGAATTAGACTTGAAATGTCGAAAATTGAATTTTTGGGAAGTTTGACCGAGGGGTTGACTTTTTGATATCGGGGTCGAAATCCGATTCTGAAAATTTTAATAGGTATGTTATATCATTTATGACTTGTGTGAAAACTTTGAGGTCAATCGGACGTGATTTGATAGGTTTCGGCGTTATTTGTAGAAATTAGAAATTTCAAAGTTCAATAGGCTTGAATTGGGGCGTAATTCATGGTTTTAGTGTTGTTTGAGGTGATTTGAGGATTCGACTAAGTTCGTATAATATTTTAGGACTTGTTGGTATATTTGGTTGAGGTCCCGAGGGCCTCGGGTTAGTTTCGGATGGTTAACGGATCAAAAACTTGAACTACAACAGCTGTTGCACTTTTCTTCTGTTGGAAATTTCTTCTGCCAGATTCGAGCCCAGAAATCTATGAGAATCGAGCCCACAAATCGAGCCCAGATGTGAGCCCAGATCGAGCCCAGGGTCGAGGGCCACGATCGAAGCCCAGATCGAGCCGAGGGTCGAGGACCATGATCGAAGCCACGATCGAGCCCATGGGTCGAGGGACCATGATCAAAGCCATGATCGAACCCAGGGCCGAGGGCCACGATCGAAGCCATGATCGAGGATCAGGATCGAAGCCACGATCGAGGCCTAGGATCGAGGGCCAGGATCGAGGCCTAGGATCGAGGACTAGGATCGAGGCCTAGGATCGAGGACCTCGATCAAAGGCCAAGATCGAGGCAGAACCGAGGTTGTTTGGGCAGAATTATAAAAATAGGGACTTCGTCCCATTCGCCATTTTTGACAAATTGGAGCTTTAGGAGAAGCGATTTTTGATATAGTTTCAAGGAAAACTTGAGGTAAGTCCCTTGTGATCATTTCTACTCCATAATATTGAATTATCATCGAATAATCCGACAAGATTACATGCTTTTGAGGTGTAAATCGGAGATTGGAACATAGAAATTTGGAAATAAGATTTGTTGATTTGAGGGTCGAGTTGAGGTCAGATTTTGGTAAAATTGGTATAGGTAGACTCGTGGTTGAATGGGTTTTTGGATTTTGTAATTTTGGTCGGGTTCCGAGATGTGGGCTCCACGGGCAATGTTTGAGCTAAATTTTGGATTTTTATGAAAAATTAGTATTTTCTTATGGAATTAATTCCAATAAATTTTATTGACTGAAATGAATTATTTGTGACTAGATTCGAGGCATTCGGAGGCTGATTTGCGAGGCAAAGGCATAGTAGAGTAAAGAGTTTCATATTTTGAAGTAAGTAACAATTTTAAATCTGGTCCTGAGGGTATTAAACCCCGAATTTTGTTATCATGTGATTATTTTTGAGGTAGCGCACATGCTAGGTGACGGGCGTGTGGGCGTACACCAAGGGGATTATGACTTGGTCTGTCCCGGGAAAACTGTAAAGTTGAATAATTTGTTGTTAGCTATATGCACTCTATGTGTTGATAAGATTTGACTGTAAATCATGTTAGAAAATCATGCTTAGGCTATGTGATAGTACTTTTGGGACCCACAGAGGTCGCGTACAAGTTGAATTTCCTGCTAAATGCTATATGTACTCAGTCTCAATATTTACATGCACATTTTATCTCAGTCACTGTTACTGTTATTGATACATCATATCATTGTTGTTTCGGCTGATTTCATGATTAATGAGAGCCCGAGAGACAGGAGAGATTTATGACTGAGAGAGGCCGAGGGCCTGATTGTGAGATATTGATATCATAGCACGTGAGTTGTCCGTGCAGCACGTGAGTTGGACGTGCAGATCCTTATATTATACTATAGCACGCGAGTTGTCCGTGCGGATCCTTATATTATACTATAGCACGTGAGTTGGCCATGCGGATCCAGATATTTATATAATGGAACGTGAGTTATCCGTGCAGATTATAATGCTTGGGCTGTATGAGCCCCCTCCGGAGTCTGTACACCCCCAGTGAGCGCGGGTACCCATTGAGAGTGAGTGATGAGGGCTGGGAGCCCAGTGAGTGATTGTTGTCCTAAGAGGTTGTACTTGATTTTCATTTGTTGTTGTACTTAGTTTCTATCTGTCATTGTTGTGAAATCTCTGAAAAATTGTTGATATACGGATTACATGAACAAGAACTGTATAAAAATTGATTTGACATTAAACTGCCAGATTTGATAGCATGTCTATTCTTTGCTGGAAATACTGGAAATGAACCATAACTGTGTAGCTCGTTACTATCTTCAGTTCCTTATTTATTATTGTTACTTGCTGAGTTGGTAGTACTCATACTACACCCAATACTTCATGTGCAGATCCAGGTATTGGACATAGCGAGTGTTGATCCTTTCGCGCGGTTGATTTTCAGGAGATTTTGAGGTAGCTGCCGTGTTCCGCAGACCTTGTCTCTCCTTCTCTATCTCTTTGTTTACTGTATTTGGTCTTAGACTATTATAGACTATATTTTCCAGACTTGTATTCATATTAGATGCTCATGTACTTAGTGACACCAGGTTTTGGGGAGTATTTGTATTTAAATATTATATTTTCAATCTTAAAGAGAAGTTTTGGTTTATTGCGATTATCGACTTGCCTAGTATCGAGATAGGTGCCATCACGACAGGTTGGGATTTTGGGTCGTGACATCAACATTAGTTATTTTTAGATTTACATCATTTCAGTCTTTTTATGAGTTATAAGGCTAACCTCTTCGTTCCGAAATATAATGACCCGACTTGTCGTTTTAAGCATTTACGCCTCATTCAGTGACTTAAGGTCCCGAGAAGCTTCGTAATATATATTATGACCCGCGTGTGTGGTCGAGTTTGAGTTTCAAAAGATTTGGGATTAAACTGAGAAAACAATTCTCATTTTTGAAGCTTAAATGGAAAGAGTTGACCGGAGAGTTGACTTTTGAGCAAACGATCCCGTAATAGAATTTTGATGATTCCAACAGCTCTGTAGGGTGATTGTTGACTTAGGAGCGTGTTCGAAATTTTATTTGGAAGTCCATAGTTGAGAAATGGCTAAAATAGGAATTTAAGTTTGGAAGTTTGACTAGGGAGTTGACTTTTTGATATCGGGGTCGGAATCCAGTTTCAAAATTTTTCATAGGTCTGTTATGTCATTTATGACTTGTGTGTAAAATTTGAGTTCAATCGGACTTGATTTGATAGGTTTCGGCGTCGAATGTAGAAGTTGGAATTTCTTAGTTTCATTAAGGTTGAATTGGGGTATGATTCATGGTTTTAGCGTTGTTTGATATGATTTGTGGTTTCCACTAAGTTCGTATGATGTTTTAGGACTTGTTGGTATGTTTGGTTTAAGGTCCCGAGGGGCTTGGGTGTATTTTGTGTTTTCGATCATTGGTGGAGAGACTAGTAAGGTTAAGAAATTTGGGAGTTTGACCATGGTCAATATCGGGTCAAGATGACCTCTTTTCAGTATTTTGAGTGCACGGGGAGGTCCGTAGCGTGTTTTATGATTGAAATTCATATATGGGTTGTGTTCGGGTGAGTTTCGGATCAAAAGTTGGACTTAAACAGCTGCTGCAAAAGCTGCTGCAATATTTTCTGCTGGAAATTCGAGGGCAGAAATCGAAGGCCGAAGACCGAGGCATAGGATCGAGGCCTAGGGTCGAAGGCCGAAGATCGAGGCCGAGGATCGAGGCCCAGGATCAAGGCCCAAGATCGAGGCCGAGGGCCGATGGCAGCCTGGACAGAACTGTCAGTTATAAAACAAGTCGTCCCATTTTCCATTTTTTACATATGTAGAGCTATGGAGCTCGGATTTAACCGATTGTTGAATCGATATTCACCATATGGATTGGGGTAAGTGTTCTATATCCAAAAGTTATTATATTTCATACATCCATGGTTATATTCATCATTTGTTTCGGATTTAAATGGAAGAAATCAAAAAGTTTGCAAAACTTTTCAAGAATGAAAATTTTATATTTGGAGGTCGAGTTGTTATCGAAATTTGATAAAACTGGTATGGGTGGACTCGTAATTGAATGGGTTGTCAGATTTTGTAAGTTTTGTCGGATTTCGAGATGTGGGCCCCACGGGCGACTTTTGAGTTAAATTTCAGATTTTTGTTGCAAAATTAATATTTTCATATGAAATTAATTCTTATAATTAGTATTCACTGAATTGAATTAATTTGGTTAGATTTGAGTTATCTAGAGGTCAATTCAAGCAAGAAGACGATTGTAACGACTCGGCCGGTCGTTTTGAATATTATAACCCCATTTTTCCATTTACTGCTCAATTTATGCCTTGTTATTGATTTATGACTTATCGGGTTAGTTGGTTCGGTAATGAGACACTTAGTCTCATAATTAAAAACAATAATTTAAGTTAGAAAAGTGGACCGGATATGGACCTATGTGTACACGACCTCGGATTCGAATTCTGATTATTCCAATAGCTCCGTATGGTAATTTCGGACTTAGAAGCATGCCCGGAAGAATTTTTGGAGGTCCGTAGAGGAATTAGACTTGAAATGCCGAAAGTTAAATTTTTGGGAAGTTTGACCAAGGGGTTGTATAACGACCCGACTTGTCATTTTAAGAATTTATGCCCCATTCAGTGACTTAAGGTCTCCCGCAATATGTATTATGACCCCGCGTGTGTGGTCGAGTTTGATTTAGGGATGATTAGGAGTGATTTGGGACACTTAGTCCATAAGACAGAAGCTTAAGTCTTAGGATTTTGACCTTAGTCGGAACTGTATGAAGACAACTTCGGAATGGAGTTTCGTTGGTTCCGTTAGCTCCGTTGGGTAATTTTGGACTTAGGAGCATGTCCAGACTGTGAATATGAGGTATGTAGCCAATTTAGGCTTGAAATGGCGAAAGTCGAATTTTTGGAGAATTGTACCGAAAGTGAACTTTTTGATATCGGGGTCGGAATCCGATTCTGTAAGTTGGAGTAGGTCCATAATGTCAATTATGACTTGTGTGCAAAATTTGAAGTCATTTCGGATTGATTTAATGTGTTTTGGCACAAGTTATAGAATTTGAAAGTTCAAAGTTCATAGATTTTGATTTGGGGTGTGATTCGTCATTTTGATGTTGTTTGAGGTGATTTGAGAATTCAACTAAGTTCGTATAATATTTTAGGACTTGTTGGTGTATTTGGTTGAGGTCCCGGGGGCCTCAGGTGTGTTTCGGGGTAGTTTCGGATCATTTCGGGCTGTTTCGGAACTGCTGTATTTGGTATCTGACTTCCTTCTTCGCGAACATGAAGAGAGTCACGCGAACGCGAAGAGGAGTTTTGAGGCTGCTGGAATTTAGCCTCCGCGAACTCGAAGCTTCAATCGCGAACGCAAAGCAGTAGGAATTGAGTGCATCGCGAACGCGAACGCGATGGTATTCATGGCAGGCCTTCGCGAACGCGGCGCTGGTAACGCGAACGCGAAGAAGAATTTGAGGCAGCGATTTTTTGGCCTTCGCGAACGCGAGACCGAGGTCGCGAACGCGAAGAAGGCCTATCTGGGCAGAATTAAAAGTCCCAAAAATGGGGGTTTGAGTTCATAACTCAAAATCTAATTGGGGGCTCGGTAGAAGGCGATTTTTGGAGAGATTCTTGCGTGGGTGTTTGGGGTAAGTGATTCTTATCCAGTTTTGATTAATTTCTATGATTATGTCTCTGAATCCATCATTTAATTCGGATTTAATGGAGGAAAATCAAGACTTTTGTAAAATCTTCCAAAAAATGAAAATTTAAGATTTGGAAGTCGAGTTGTTATTGGAATTCGATAAAATTGGTATGGTTGAACTCGTATCAGAATGGGTGTTCAGATTTCATGAAAATTATGTCGGGTTCCGAGGGGCGTGCCCCACGTTGACTTTTGTTGACTTTTTGGAATAAATTTTTAAGTCGACGTATTATTATCCGAAATTATTTTCGATAAATTTTAATGAAGTTATACAATTAATTTGGATAGATTTGAGTTGTCCGGAGGTTAATTCAAGCAAGAAGGCTATTTTGGAATATCGGCCTAACTTTAAAAAGGTAAGTGTCTTGCTTAACCTCGAGTGGGGGAATTACCCCTTAGGCATTGAATCTTATGTGACATTTGTGAAATGTGAAAAGCCGTGTACGCGAGGTGACGAGTACGTACTCGGTCTTATACATGCAAAATTCATTGAATTAAAGTCTTAGGCAATATTGTGTAGTAAATTGAGAAATTGTGGAAAATTACTAAATCATCTGTTTGCCATGCCTAAATCCTTATTGTTGCATTTGTTTTTATATGATAATTTGATGTGATTGTTACTTGAAATATTTATGAAATTTCGTGAGTATTGTTGGTTTAATATTTCTTGGAAACTAATTCCAATATGAATTTTCTTATGCAAATAATTAACTTAAGCGAGCTTAAGAGTAAGTGTTAATATAATTATCTAACTTTGCATTAATGAAAGTTTTGCTTTATGCTGAGTAATTTCTATCTTTATTGATTGTTTTTGGGTGTTATATACATTGTGTGGAGCCTTGGGCTATTTGTTGTGAAATTAATTGATTTTGTTATATCTTTGGAATTTCGTTGTGGCCATTGGGCAAATTGTGATATGAATTGATTTTATTATATTGTCGTGTTACTTTCCCGTGTAAATTGTTGTGTTGTGTGAGTTATTATTTTGGGGAGATAAGGGTGGCATTTCGTCGTTGATATTATGTGGGTATAAGGGTGGCATTTCACTGTTGTTGTGTTTGTTGGAATATTGTCTGGGAGGAGCGACAAGGGTGGCTATAGAAGCGAGAAGGGTGGCAATAGGAGCGATAAGGGTGGCTATTGATATTGTCTGGGCGGAGCGATAATGGTGGTTATAGGAGTGATAAGGGTGGCAATAGGAGCGATAAGAATGGCTATTGTCAGGGAAGATATGTGCTGATGTGGGGTTGTGGTGTTGATAATTTTCATGTGATGTTGTGATTTTCTTATGTTTATATTTATACCTTGTGCAATTTGTCTTGTTGTTGGTAAATTGATAACAATCTGATTTATGTTGAAATTGAAAGCCTAGGGCTATTGCCAGGCGGATTATAAAATAAAATATGGGCACGAGGTGCCATGAGTAAATAATGAGGATATTTGGCACGTGAATTGTCTGTGCAGTTATGTTATGAAATGTGGGCACGAGGTGCTGTGATGAAATGATAATGATAATTGGCACGTAAATTGTCCTTGCAGTTGTGATATGAAATGAGGGAACGAAGTGCCGGGTAAATATGATGATTTAATTATGGGCACGAGGTGCCGTGGAAATATGAAAATGGGTTGAGACCCGTGTTTACGAAAAATATGAGAATGGGTTGAGACCCGTATTTTTATGATTATGAAATGCGGTTTCATATGGTGACTTTGTAATTGAAAGAATTATATTCAAAATATTTATTTGGAAGGATTTTTACTTAGAAAGTATTGTATTTGAAAGATATTTATTTGAGGAAATTATATTTGAAAAGATTTATTGAAAGAATTATATTTGAAAAATAATTATTTGAGAAAATTATATTTGAAAAAGAGTTTTATTCGTAAGAATTATATATGAAAGATATTTAATTGAAGAACTTGATTTAACTGGGTGTAATTATATTTATTAATTGTTGAGCGATATTAAATGGTGATTTTATTGTCTTACTGTGCATATCATTGGTTGTTTGATGTTGCCTTGATGTTATTTATTTCCTATTATTTTATATATTATATTGCACAGGTTATTAGACTAGCGAGTGTCTTGACTGTACCTCGTCTCTACTCCATTGAGGTTAGTCTTGATACTTACTGGGTACCGACCGTGGTGTACTCATACTACACTTCTGTACATGTTTGTGCAGAGCCAGGTATTGGAGATATCGAACTTGAGCAGAGTTAAAGCGGAATCATAAGGATTCAAGGTAGAGCTGCTTAGTCGTCGCAGTCCCTTGGAGTCTTTTTATTTCATTGTACTGTTAATTTGTAATCAAACAGTATTGTATATTCAGTCTTCGTGATCATTCCATGTATTCAGTTAGCGTTCGTGACTCAATACTACCAGTCTTGGGTGGTAGTTGTATTCATACTTGTTTCCGCTATCAGTTTTGATTACCTATTTAATTAAAAAAAATGGCTTCAAAATGTAATTAAAATCGGCTTACCTAGTCTTAGAGACTAGGTGCCATCACGACGTCTGTGGCGGGACTTTGGGTCGTGACTGATTGAATATTTTATATCGGGGTCGAAATCCGATTCTGAAAATTTTAATAGGTATGTTATGTCATTTTATGACTTGTGTGCAAACTTTGAGGTCAATCGAACGTGAATTGATAGGTTTCGACATTATTTGTAGAAATTAGAAATTTCAAAGTTCAATAGGCTTGAATTGGGACGTAACTCATGGTTTTAACATTGTTTGAGGTGATTTGAGGATTCGACTAAGTTCGTATGATGTTTTAGGATTTGTTGGTATATTTGGTTGACGTCCCGAGGGCCTCGGGTGAGTTTGGGATAGTTAACGGATCGAACAATTGAACTACAACAGCTGCTGCAATTTGCTTTTGTTGGAAATTTCTTCTCCCAGATTCGAGCTAGGAAATCGAGCTCAGATGTGAGCCCAAATGTGAGCCCAAATCGAGCCCAGGGTCGAGGGCCACGATCGAAGCCATGATCGAGCCCAGGGTCGAGGGTCACTGTCTAAGGCAGGGTCGAAGACATGATCGAAGGCCAGGGTCGAGGGCTATGATTGAGGATCAGGATCAAAGCCAGGATCGAGGCCTAGGATCGAGACCTAGGATCGAGGCCCAGGATCAAGGCCTAGGATCGAGGACCTCGATCGAAGGCCAAGATCGAGACAGAACCGAGGTTGTCTGGGCAGAATTATAAAAACAGGGACTTCGTCCCATTCGCCATTTTTGACAAATTGAAGCTTGAGGAGAGGCAATGTTTGATATATTTTCAAGGAAAACTTGAGGTAAGTCCCTTGTGATCATTTCTACTCCATAATATTGAATTATCATCGAATAATCCGACTAGATTACATGATTTTCAGGTGTAAATCGGAGATTGGAACTTAGAAATGTGGAAATAAGATTTGTAGATTTGAGGGTCGAGTTGAGGCCGGATTTTGGTAAAATTGGTATGGGTAGACTCGTGGTTGAATGAGCTTTCGAATTTTGTAACTTTTGTCGGGTTTCGAGACGTGCGCTTTTTGAACTAAATTTCGGATTTTTATGAAAAATTATTATTTTCTTATAGAATTAATTCCAATAAATTTTATTGACTGAAACGAATTATTTGTGGCTAGATTCGAGAAATTCGGAGGCCGATTTGCGAGGCAAAGGCATAGCAGAGTAAAGAGTCTCACGTTTTGAGGTAAGTAACAGTTTTAAATCTGGTCCTGAGGGTATTAAACCCCGGATTTTGGTATCATGTGATTATTTTGGAGGTTACACACATGTTAGGTGACGGGCGCGTGGGCGTGCACCGAAGGGATTATGACTTGGTCCGTCCCGGAAAAACTGTAAAGTTGAATAATTTGTTGTTAGCTATATGCTCTCTATGTGTTGATAAGATTTGACTGTAAATCATACTTAGGCTATGTGATAGTACTGTTGGGACCCATAGAGGTCCCGTACTTGTTGAATTTCCTGCTAAATGCTATATGTACTCAGTTTCAGTTTTTACTTGCATATTTGATCTCAGTCTCTGTTATTATTATTGATACATCATATCATTGTTGTTTGGGCTGATTTTATGATTTGTGAGAGCCCGAGAGACTGGAGAGATTTATGACTAAGAGATTGTCACGACCCAAAATCCAACTAGTCGTGATGGCACCTAACTCAACCCTCTAGGTGAGCCAACTTTCAATTATCCAATTCCAATAACAATTATTAAAGTAATTTAAGTGAATAAACATCTTAATCTTATACATCCACTAAGAAATGGTAGTACAAATCATGAGCTTCTAAGAATAGAGTATACAAAGCGGAAATAAAATAAATACCTAGTCTGTTTGAATAATACATAAACAAAGCTTTTATAAATCTAAGGCTACCCTAAACAAGAGGCAGCTACAACAGGAATGCAGGTATATCTTCAAGTCCCGCAACCATCGAGCATAGTAACAACAACAGCCAACATCTACACGCAATGTGCAGAAGTGTAGTATCAGTACAACCGACCCCATATACTGAGTAAGTAACAAACCTAGCCGTGGGCTGAAAGCAGTGACGAGCTTCTACCAAGGTCGGGTCTACAACCAATAGTCCACAACAACATAAAGCAAATAATACCAGAAGTAACTGAGAGATAAAATGCTCAGCCAAATCATGATTTCAAAAATAATAGTTCTTCCTTTCAAATACATTAGTGAAAACCCAAATCGTTTGCCGAATTTGCCAAAAATATGAGTAGTTTGAAAGCAATAAATTTCTCCCAAAGATATTTTTCAATAATAAATAAGATGTTTCATTTTCCTTCCGGATAACCCGTGTAAAACAAATGCAACACTATGCCCATCTGTCAAAATATGTGAAAAATCATGAATGATGTGATGCAGTACAGTATGAGGAAAAACCTCTCTATGCCTGTATGTCATGTGTGCATGCCAATAAGATGCAACTCAGTGATAAAATCATAAACAGCCCCTCGGGCAGAACATCACTCATATACAGCCACTCGGGCAAACCTCACAGTCACTCGTGCCAATCGAGCATACCTCACAATCACTCTTGCCACTCGGGCATACCTCACAATCACTCATGCCTCCCAGTCACTCAGCACTCGGCACTCGGCACTCGCACTCAGTAGGTACCTGCGCTCACTGGGGGTGTGTACAGACTCCGGAGGGGCTCCTTCAGCCCAAGCACTATATCAAGCCAAATCATGGCATATTCACTCAGGCCCTCGGCCTATATCAAATATGTTGCGGCGTGCAACCCGATCTCATAAATATGCAACATGCTGCGGCGTGCAGCCCGATCCCATAAATATCCTCACAAATCAGGCCCTCAGCCTCACTCAGTCATCAATCTCTCCAGTCTCTCGGGCTCACCATGTCATGAAAAGACATAGCCCAAAAATGATGATATGATGTATCAATACATAATAATAGAGACTAAGATATGATATGCAATGAAATGATTATGACTGAGTATAAATTTCAATTTAACACAATAATTCACAGCAATATGACCTCTGTGGATCCCAATAATACTGGCACATAGTCTCAACATGATTTTTAATATGCTTTTCAACTCAATTTCTTTAACATATAATACCGCATGGAAAATGTCAAGATTATTTAACTATAAAATTCCACAGAAACAATTACTTCACAATTTCTATAGTGCACGCCCACACGCCTGTCACCTAGCATGTGCGTCACCTCCCAACAATTCACAAAATACATATATTCAGGGTTCATACCCTCAACTCCATGATTAGAAGAGTCACTTACCTCGAACAAGCCGAATCCAAAGTCGACCAAGCTAAGCAATGCTCCAAAAATTCCATTCTGCGCGTAACAACTCTCGAACGGCTCGAATCTACCACAATTAATTTGATTCAGTCCACACAATTTATAGGAATTAATTCCATGTCAAAATACTAATAGTTTCCACAAATCCGAAATTACGCCCCAAAAATCACATGTGGGGCACACGTCTCGAAATCTGACGAAACTTACAAAATACGATAACCCATCCAATTACAAGTTCAACCATACTAATTTCACTCAAATCCGACTCCAAATCGGTATTCAAACTTGAAAAATTCATTTTGTGACATTATAGAAATTTCCTTCTATTTCTCTTGAAGATTCAATAATCGTACACCAAAAATGAAGATTAATTCATGGAATATATTCACAAGGGAGTTAAGAACACTTACCCCACGTTGTGTGAAAAATTTCCTCTCCACAATCCCCCAACCGAGATCCAAAATGTCCAAATATGAGAAAATATCTCGGAACCCTCGTTTTAAACACTGCCCAGGCATTTCCGCACCTGCGGTGCCTGGGCTCGCACCTGCGCATCCGTATTTGTGAAAAAAATTGCGCGCCTGCGAACAATGCCAACATTTCAAAACCTCGCATTTGCGGCACCCTTCTCGCATCTGCGGGCTCACAGATGCGTAAACCCTTCGCACCTGCGTTCGCCCAGGCCAGCCCCAGTCCGTATTTGCGCTAGTACCTTCGCACCTACGGCCTCGCAGATGCGGCAAATTTCTCGCACCTGCGATCACTACCCAGTCCCACTCTTGGCCACTTCTGCGGCTTATTTCATGCACATGCGGCTTTGCACCTGCGATAAAAATCTTTGCAGGTGCGATCACACCAGTAGGCAGCAGTTCCAGCATTTTCCTAAGTCCACATTTGATCTATTAACCATCCGAAACTCACCCGAGGCCCACGGGACCTTAACTAATTGTATCAACAAGTCCTATAACATAACACAGACCTACTCGAGGCCTCAAATCACACCTAACAATATCAAAACGATGAATTACTCCTCAATTCAAAATCAACGAACTTTGAACTTTCAAATTCTACATCTTGTGCCGAAACACATCAAATCAATCCAGAATGACTTCCAATTTTGCGCAAAAGTCACATTTCACATTACGAACCTATTTTAATTTCCGGAATCGGATTCTGACCTCGATATCAAAAAGTCAAACCCCCGATCAAACTTCCCAAAAATTCAACTTTCGGCAATTCTAGCCAAATTCCACTACGGACCTCCAAAAATATTTTTGTACATGCCCCTAAGTCCAAATCACCATACGGATCTATTGGAATCATCAAAATTCTAATCCGAGGTCGTTTACACATAAGTCTGTATCCGGTCACTATTTTAACTTAAGCTTTAAACCTTGAAACTAAGTGTTCCAATTCATTCCAAAACCTCACCGGACCCGAACTATTTACCCCCGCAATTCACACAACAAATGTAAAGTACAATTTGATCAGTAAAGGGGGAAGCGGGGTTGTAATACTCAAAATGACCGGTCGGGTCGTTACAGAGAGGCCGAGGGCCTAATTGTGAGATATTGATATCATAGCACGTGAGTTATCCATGCAGCACGTGAGTTATCCGTGCAGCACGTGAGTTGTCCGTGCAGCACGTGAGGTGGCCGTGTAGATCCTTATAGTATACTATAGCACGTGAGTTGGTCGTGTAGCATGTGAGTTAGCCGTGCGGATCCTTATATTATATTATATCACGTGAGTTGGTCGTGCAGCACATGAGTTGGCCGTACGGATCCAGATATTTATATTATGGCACGTGAGTTATCCGTGCAGATGATAGCGCTTGGGCTGTAGGAGCCCCTCCAGAGTCTGTACACCCCCAGTGAGCGCGGGTACCCATTGACAGTGAGTGATGAGGGTTGGGAGCCCAGTGAGTGATTGTTGTCCTAAGAGGTTGTACTTGATTTCCATTTGTTGTTGCACTTAGTTGCTATCTGTCATTGTTGTAAAATCTCTGAAAGATTGTTGATATACGAATTACATGAACAGGAACTGTATAAAAATTGATTTGACATTAAACTGCCAGATTTGATAGCATGTCTATTCTTTGCTGGAATTACTGAAAATGAACCATAACTGTGTAGCTCGTTACTATCTTTAGTTCCTTATTTATTATTGTTACTTGCTGAGTTGGNGCTTCGTGTGTAGATCCAGGTGTTCCCGGACATAGCGGGTGTTGATCCTTTCACGCAGTTGATTTTCAGGAGATTTTGAGGTAGCTGCCGTGTTTCGCAAACCTTGTCTCTCCTTCTCTATCTCTTTGTTTATTGTATTTGGTCTCAGACTATTATAGACTATATTTTCCAAACTTGTATTCATATTAGATACTCATGTACTCGGTGACACCGGGTTTTGGGGAGTGTTTGTATAGTATTTAAATATTACATTTTCAACCTTAAAGAGAAGTTTTGGTTTATTGAGATTATCGGCTTGCCAAGTATCGAGATAGGCGCCATCAAGACAGGTTGGGATTTTGGGTCGTGACAACGATTTTAGAATATCGGCCTAACTTCAAAAAGGTAAGTATCTTGCCTAACCTTGAGTGGAGGAATTACCCCTTAGGCATTGAGTCTTATGTGGAAATTATGTAATTGAAAAACCATGTACACGAGGTGACGAGTGCGTACTTGGTTTATATGTGCAAATTACATTGGTTGAAATTCTTAGATGCCCGTATGTATTTAATTGAAAAATTGTTGGAACTTAGTAAATCCTTGATTTGAAATGCCTCATTCCTTGTTTTATTGAATTTATTTTTATATGATAATTTGGTGTGATTGCCACTTTGATTTTTATGTGAATCTCGTGTTTTTGTTGAGTTGTTATTTCCTGGAGATAATTTTATTATGGATTTTTCATCTGCAAATAATTAATGAAATTTGTGATATGTTGTAATATTTGAGCACTTGATGAGCCATTTGTGATATATGAGCACTTGATGTGCAGTTGTTGAAATCATATTTACTTTGGGACTACGGAACGGTATTCTGGGAGACCCCCCTGCATATTTATTTTGGGACTACGGAACGGTGTTTCGGGAGATCCCCTGCCCTGCATATTTACTTTGGGACTACGAAACGGTATTCTGGGAGATCCCCCCTACCCTGCATATTTACTTTGGGACTACGGAACGGTATTCCGGGAGATCTCCCTGCCCTGCATATTTACCTTGGTACTACGGAACGGTATTCCGGGAGATCCCCCTGCCCTGCATATTTATTTTGGGACTACGGAATGGTATTCCGGGAGATCTCCCTGTCTTGCATATTTACTTTTGGGACTACGAGGCGGTACCTCGGGAGTGCCCTTTTGTTGATATGTTTCTATGGATGCACTTGCATTTGGTTATTTTGTTTTTCCATGATATATAAATTCTTGTCTTCTTCGGTGATGTAGTAGTTGACTTTATTATTATGTATTTTGTGCTCCTTGTTGTATTGTGTTGGCTTGGGTTTTTTAGTACGAGACTCTGAAGATTTATATTTCTAGTTTTTACTGATTTTGATGACTGAATTGTTTTAAATAAAAGAAAATTTCTATTATGTTTTAAATTAATAAGTATTACATACAAATCGGTAGTTTATCTGATGCTTTAATTTAAGTGCAAGTGTCATTTTCTTCACTCAAACTATTTCTAAAGTAAATTGATCGTGCGGATTCTTTTATATATTGATATTTTTGGCACGTGAGTTGTCCGTGCAGTTGTGATAGAAACATGGGCACGAGGTGTCGTAAAAATATGAAAGTGGGATGAGACCCATATTTTTATGAATATGAAATGAGGTGTCACAAGGTGACTTTTATTTGAAGGAATTATATTCCAAAATTGTATTTGAAAGAAGTATATTTGAAAGATATTTATTTGAAGGAAGTATATTCGAAATAAAATTACCGAAAAGTATTACTTCCTGCAGATTATTATTTGAAAGATTTATAGGTGAAAGAATTATATTTGAAGGACTTGATTAATTGGTTGTACTTGTATTCATTATTTGTTGAGCAATATTTTTGGTGTTCTTACCACCCTGCTGTTTATATCACTTGTTGATTATTATTGTCATCATTGTTATTTGTTTCCTATTATTTTTGAATGCTATATTACACAGGTTATTAGACTAGTGAGTGTCTTGACTATACCTCGTCACTACTCCACTGAGGTTAGTCTTGATACTTACTGGGTAACGACTGTGGAGTACTCATACTACACTTCTGCACATTTTTTGCAGAGCCAGGTATGGGAGATATCGGACTCGGGCATAGTTGTGTGTTGATCGAAAGGATTCTAGGTAGAGCTGCTTGGTCGTCGCAGTCCCTTAGAGTCTTTCTATCTTATTGTACTGTCAACTCTTATTCGAACAATATTGTATATTCGATCTTGAGATTCATTGCATGTATTCAGTTAGAGTTCATGACTCAGTATTACCATTGTTGGGAAGGTGTTATAATTATTTTCGCTATTGGTTTCGACACTTATATTAAATTATATGTTTTAACAAAAATGACTTGAATTGTAATTGTAATTGGCTTACCTAGTCTTAGAGACTAAGTGCCATCACGATACCTGTGATGGGATTTTAGATTGTGCCAAGTTGGTATCAGAGCTCTAGGTTCATAGGTTCTACGAGTCACGAACGAGTTTAGTAGAGTCTTGCGGATCGGTACGGAGACGTTTGTACTTATTTTCGAGAGGCTACAGAACTGTTAGGAAATCTTCACTTCTTTCATTCCTTATCGTGCGACATTTATTCAGCTTGAAGCTATATCTTATGTTCTTTTGCATCCACTCGTGTATGAAATTGTGCACTCGGTATCAACTATGCGCCAATGGTTCGTGAAACTACATAGGGGTTATAAGGGAGCCAGGGTTGCTCAACCATTGTTATAACGTGTCGTCCAGATCGAGGATGCAAAAGTAGTGAGAGATCATTTAGTTGTGCACGTGGGGGTGCAACAGGTTCTGACATCTGGTTGATAAGTATGATCTTGAGAAGGTTTAATTAATTGCCTAATCGTCCCAATCGTGGTAGGCTCGCGATGTGGATGTAGATCTGAAAATAGTTGGTGGTATTAGAGACTATGTAGTTCGTATGGGATTTCTATTTAGCGAATGGTATATACTAGCAGCCAAGGTACTGGAGGAAGCGAGTTTAACTGTCACGAGGATGACATGCGCCAAATAAATGGCTGGAGGTGTCTTATGACTGGTGTCGTACGAGCGATGAAGGTTAGTGTTGTAGATCATCGGATTGTGTCCTATTGCTTCGCGCCAAGTGGGGGGAGTCCAATATCAACAATTAGATTGCGGGGTCATGTGTTAAATCAGTTTTGGCCTGAGATATATTTATGTGGTATTGAAAGGTTCTCCGAAATTTGTATATGATTAAGAGCTGAGATTTGTATAGGATGATGCTGGGACTTGCGGTATTCCCGCTTCCTTAATAATTCTACATTTCAGTACCAACGGGGTCACAGAAACAATTTCAGAATACTCGAGGTGCTACAGTAAGTTTTTTTAATGCACCACCGGCACGGGGTTCCTATAATGGTTATTCCAATTATCCGGCATAAACTCAGTATGAGCAGCCGAACCTGCAGAGGGGTTGTTATCAGTGTGATTTGTACTAGGCAATTAATGAGAGAATGTCCCAGATTTGGGAGAGACGGAACTCATCAAAATACTTAGGCTACAAGCTTTATTCCAGTTAATACTCCACGTGCACAACCAATTAGGGGTGGAGGATAGGCGGGTAGAGGGCGCCCAAGAGGGGGAGGCCCGGCCCGTTGATATAATCGCTATGACTTGGTTGAGGACAATACACCAGATGGTGTCATATAGGCATGATTTAATTTATAATAAAAGGATCACTATTCTTATTTTGATTCAATTCTGATTATCGAAGTGAGACCTCCTATCGTGCTCCATATAGGGTGAGTTTGTGATTTGTACACCACTCACGTGTTTACCCATGTTGGGAGATTTGATGATATTAGCCCATGTCTATCATTTTTATTTTTTTTCACTATCAAGGGCTATAAGTCCAATGACTTTCTATTACTCACTACAGTGGATTTTGATGTGATTTCTGATTAATTGATTTCAATTTTATGAGTATATGCTCTATTGGTATGGGGGTTCATTATGTGTTGTAAAAATCATGTACGAAATTTATTGAGAAGAAGAAAGAGATAAAAAATGAAAATTTCAGTTGGCACAATGTGCACAATACTTGTGATTCGGAGTTGAAAATGAGATCCTCGCATTTTTATATGATGTGATATGTTTAAACCGGGCTACAAGCCGCGGTGGAAGTTATATAAGGACGAGGTCCTTATGGTGAAATATTTATGAGTTTAAATTCTCCCTTTGTGAAGTTTAATTTGTACTATAGTACTAATAGGGAATTATGCATGTTAGGCTTATTTGATAATTCTTTTATGTGTTTCTGTGCATATTTATCCATAATAGGGAGGAAAAATATTGAGTTTTAACCTACGAGGTGAATGCCCAGGTGGAGTTAAATGTGATTCGTTAAGTCGGTTAAATAGTTATGAGGTCTTCATGCCTCACATTTTGCTGTCAGTGTTGTGAAAACAATTGGAAATGAGGTTTTGGTTAATATGAGGTTAATTGGCGATGTTGTAATCGATTATGAACAACTATTAAGACCAGAGATGTGGTGATGGGCATACATATGATGTGTTTCATGTCCTGATATCATTATGATAATGTGGTGCTTATAATGCTGAGATTAGTGTTATTGATATATACAATGTGGTGCTTTATTGAGTTGTGGATGTGTCGTTAGGAGTTGTTTTGGTATTACTTTGGCAGGTGGATAGGCCCCATTTACAGGGGAGACTCTGTCGAAATTTCTGAACAATTTGGGAGTTAGTAAAATTTGGGGGATTGAGACATGCGAAAGAAGAGATAAGTTATGTTATGTGTTTGAGGGCGGACTCTACTTCTCATTCAAGGGCGATCGAAGTACTTCAACACTATCAAGAAAGTTGATGTGCGTAGGCACGAGTTGCTATAGCCGGTTGAGACTAATACCGTGTGTTGATGTAAAAATCAGGCCTTTTGAAAATATTTGGAGTGTAAGAAATTGGTTTTAAAGTTTATAAATGTGGATCAAAGAAGTAATCTCAACTGAGATGGTATTTCGGACCCCTGTTATATTTATGGTGACATAGAATCACCCCCGAGTATGTGTGCAGTAAATACATTCAGTAAATTAAGTCCTCAAAAAGATTTTTGGCACGTTCGAGGACGAACGTATGTTTAAGAGGGGGAGAATATAATGACCCGTCTTGTCGTTTTAAGAATTTATGTCTTGTTCAGTGACTTAAGGTCCCGAGAAGCTTCGTAATATGTATTATGACCCGCGTGTGTGGTCGAGTCTGATTTTCGAAAGATTTGGGATTAAACTAAGAAAATAATTCTTATTTTTGAAGCTTAAATGGAAAGAGTTGACAGATAGTTGAATTTTGAGAAAACAACCCCGGAATGGAATTTTGATGATTTCAACAGCTCCGTATGGTGATTTTGGACTGAGGAGTGTGTTCGGAATTTTATTTGGAAGTCCGTAGTTGATTTAGGCTTGAAATGGCTATAATAGGAATTTAAGTTTGAAAGTTTAACCGGGGAGTTGACTTTTTGATATCGGGGTCGGAATCCAGTTTCGAAAATTTTTATAGGTCTGTTATGTCATTTATGACTTGTGTGCAAAATTTGAGGTCAATCGGACTTGGTTTGATAGGTTTCAGCGTCGAATGTAGAAGTTGGAATTTCTTAGTTTCATTAAGGTTGAATTGGGGTATGATTCATGGTTTTAGCATTGTTTGATATGATTTGAGGTTTCGACTAATTTCGTATGATATTTTAGGACTTGTTGGTATATTTAGTTAAGGTCCCGAGGGGCTTGTGTGTATTTTGTTTTTTTGATCATTGGTGGAGAGACTAGTAAGGTTAAGAAATTTGGGAGTTTGACCATGGTCAATATCGGGTCAAGATGACCTCTTTTCAGTATTTTGAGTACGCGAGCAGGTCCGTAGCTTATTTTATGACTGAAATTCATATATGGGTTGTGTTCGGGTGAGCTTCGGATGGTTAATGGATCAAAAGTTTGATTTAAACAGCTGCTGCAATATTTTCTGCTGGAAATTCGGCGGCAGAAATCGAAGGCCGGAGACCGAGGCCTAGGATCGAGGCCGAGGGTCGAAGGCCGAAGATCGAGGCCGAGGATCGAAGGCCGAGGATTGAGGACCAAGATCGAGGCCCAGGATCGAGGCCGAGGGCCGAGGGCAGCCTGGACAGAATTGTCAGTTATAAAGCGGGTCGTCCCATTTTTCATTTTTAACATATTTGGAGCTATGAAACTCGGATTGAAGCGATATTTGAGGCGCTCTTCACCATATGGATTGGGGTAAATGTTATATATCGAAACGTGATTATATTTCATAAATCCATAGTTATATTCATCATTTGTTTTGGATTTAAATGGAAGAAATCAAGATTTTTGTAACACTTTTCAAGAACGAAAATTTTAGATTTGGAGGTCGAGTTGTTATCGGAATTTGATAACATTGGTATGGGTGGACTCGTAATTGAATGATTTGTCGGATTTTATAAGTTTCGTCAGATTCCGAAACGTGAGCCCCACGGGCAATGTTTGAGTTAAATTTCGGATATTTGTTGGAAAATTAGTATTTTCATATAGAATTAATTCATATAATTAGTATTCACTTAATTGAATTAATTTGGTTGGATTTGAGCTATTCGGAGGTCAATTCAAGTAAGAAGATGATTTTGAAATATCGGCCTAACTTCAAAAAGGTAAATATCTTGCCTAACCTTGAGTGGGGGTATTACCCCTTAGGCATTGAGTCTTATGTGAAAATTGTGTAATTAAAAAACCATGTACACGAGGTGACGAGTATGTACTTGATTTATATGTGCAAATTACATTGGTTGAAATTTATAGACGCCCGTATGCATTAAATTGGAAAATTGTTGGAACTTAGTAAATCCTTGATTTGCAATGCCTCATTCCTTGTTTTGTTAAATTTGATTTTATATGATAATTTGGTGTGATTGCCACTTTGATTTTTATGTGAATCCCGTGTTTTTGTTGAGTTGTTATTTCATGGAGATAATTTTATTATGGATTTTTCATCTGCAAATAATTAATGAAATTTGTGATATGTTGTAATTTGAGCACTTGATGAGCCATTTGTGATATGTGAGCACTTGATGTGCAGTTGTTGAAATCATATTTACTTTGGGACTACGGAACGGTATTCCGGGAGATCCCCCTGCATATTTACTTTGGGACTACGGAACGGTATTCCGGGAGATCCCCCTTCCCTGCATATTTACTTTGGGACTATGAAATGGTATTCCGGGAGATCCCCCTGCCCTGCATATTTACTTTGGGACTACGGAACAGTATTCCGGGAGATCCCCCTGCCCTGCATATTTACTTTGGGACTACGGAACAGTATTCCGGGAGATCCCCCTGTCTTGCATGTTTACTTTTGGGACTACGAGGCGGTACCTCGGGAGTGCCCTTTTGTTGATATTTTTATATGGATGCACTTGCCTTTGGTTATTTTGTGTCACGACCTAATTTTCCCTCCGTATGACGTCGTGACGGCACCTAGTCTCTATGACTAGGTATGCCTAACATTTTTGCGGAATAAATGAAATAAAAACATAAATTTAACAACTAACTGTAGTAATAACACTATAACTGAGTACCATGACATTTGGCATGTACAATAACCAACTCCTCAATATACTACACAGCATACCCAAAACCCGGAACATCGTGAATCACAAACTACAGGAGGAAAATCTAGTGTTTATATACATTAGAGTCTATCAAAAGAAAATATAGAAGATAATGGACATGGGGAAGAGTAGAAGGGGACTCCGAGGTCTGCGGACGCGGCAGATATACCTTGAAGTCTCCAAAGCTGTCCTGGCTCACTGATAGTGCGGCTGATAAGGAGTACCTTGATCTGCACACGAAAAACATATGCAGAAGAGTAGCATGAGTACACCACAATCGGTACCCAGTAAGTGCCAAGCCTAACCTTGGTCGAGTAGTGACGAGGTCAGGTCATGGCCCTACTGGTATATACATAATAACACAAGATAGAATGAAATACTGCAGTAAAATAAAGACTGAAATTTAACAAGAATAAAATCATAGAAGAAAAAAACTCAGTACACAGAGATAACAACAGGGGATTTCCTGAGATACCGTCTCGTAGTCCCAACGTAAATGTGCAGAATAGGGGGGTCTCTCGGAATACCGTTTCGTAGTCCCAAAGTAAATATGTAGTACATGGGGATCTCCCGGAATACCGTTTCGTAGTCCCAAAGTAAATATGTAGTACATGGGGATCTCATAGACCGTAGTCCCAAAGTAAAATATGCAGTACAAGGGGATCTTCCGGAATACCGTTCCGTAGTCCCAAAGTAAATATGTAGCCAAACAATAGAATTCAATAGTTACGGTATGAAATTCTACAGTTCAACCTATGTACCAGTTAAGGAAATATAGGTAAATTCACTAAACATGTTGCACGTAGTTCAAGTAAATAGTTAAGGCAAGGCATGCTATTCTAGTCTAGCCGGATACCACACATGCTGATGGAACTCAAATAAGAAGGAAATCAGGTTATTACTGAATAGAAAAATTGGGTTTTTACTCGTCACCTCACGTACATGGCGCTCATATATCAAAAATAGTACAAATCCTACGGGGAGTTCCCCCACACAAAGTTAGGCAAGCCACTCACCTCGAACCAAGCTCAATCAATCGATAAGAATTCCTTTTCCACAAATATCCGATCTGAATGGCTCGAATCTAGCCAATAATTCGATACAGTCAACAAAAATTATACTACATTTTTCAATAAACAAATCCGAAATTAACTAAAAAATCGCCTGTGGGGCCCACATTTTGAAATCTGGCAAAACTTACAAAATCCGACAACCCATTCAATTACGAGTCCAGCCATACCAGTTTCACCCAAATCCGACTCCGAATAAACACCAAAATCTCAAAAATTCGTTTCTATGAATTTTCTAAAATTTCCCAAATTTCAATCTCAAAATACTAATTAAAATGGTGAAAACAAATGATGGATTCGGGTAATCTAACCATAATTGATTTAAGAACACTTACCCTGATGTTTGCTTTGAAAATCCCCCAAATATCGCCTCTCCCCAAGCTCCAATGCGTCAAAATTGGCACAGGGGACGAAGTCCACTGTATTATAATTCTGTCCAGGCAGCCCTCGGTCCTGCCTCGATCCTGGCCCTCGATCAAGGCTTTGACCATGGCCCTCAATCATGGCTTCGATCATGGCCTCGATCCTGACCTTCGATCCTGGGCATCGATCATGGCTTCAATCTTGGCCCTCGATCCTGGCCTTTGATTATGGCCCTCGATTCTGGCATTCAATCATGGCCCTCGATCCTGAGCCTCGATCATGGGCCTCGATCCTGAGACTCGATCATGGCCCTCAATCCTAAGCCTCGACCCTGGCTTCGATCCTGGCCCTCGATCTTGGCCTTCGACCTTGGGCTCGATTTCTACAGTTCCAGCAGAAGACAATTGCAGCAGCTTTTGCAGCAACTGTTTAAGTCCAACTTTTGATCCGTTAATCATCTGAAACTCACCCGAGGCCCTCGGGACCTCAACCAAAACACCAACAATTCCTAAAACATCATACGAACTTATTTGAAACCTCAAATCGCATCAAACAATGCAAAAATCGCAATTCACGCCCCAATCCAAGCTTAATGAAATTTAAGAATTTCCAACTTCTACATTCGATGTCGAAACCTATCAAATCATGTCCGATTGACCTAAAATTTTTCACACAAGACATAAATGACATAACAGAGCTATGAAATTTTCGGATCTAGATTCCGACCCCGATATCAAAAAGTCAACTCCCCGGTTAAATTTTCAAACTTAAATTCCTATGTTAGCCATTTCAACCCTATTTTAACTACGGACTTCCAAATAAAATTCCGAACGCGCCTCTAAGTCCAAAATCACCATACGAAGCTGTTGGAATCATCAAAATTCTATTCAGGGGTCGTTTGCATATAAGTCGACATCTGGTCACTATTTGTACTTAAGCTTTAAAACTTGGAACTAAGTGTTCTAATTCATTCCACAACCTCACCGGACCCGAACCGACTACCCCGACAAGTTATATAATAGTTATAAAGCACAGAATGGGCAGTAAATAGGAGAGTGGGGCTACAACTTTTAAAACGACTAGTTGGGTCGTTACATTCTCCCTCTCTTAAAATAATCGTTCGTCCTCGAACGAGCATAGAGACATACTTGAAGTGGTGAAAAGATGAGGATAACGGTTGCGCATATCTTGCTCGGCCTCCCAAGTTGCCTCCTTGACCGGATGACCTCTCCACTTAACCTTCACGGAAGCAATGTCCTTTGACCTTAGCTTTCGAACCTGCCTGTCCAAAATAGCCATTGGTTCCTCAACATAAGATAGATCCTTGTCCAACTGAACTGAACTGAAGTCTAACACATGAGACGGATCGTCGTGATACTTCCGGAGCATGGAAACATAGAACACTGGATGAACTGCAGAGAGACTATGTGGTAGTGCAAGTCCGTAAGCCACCTCCCTAACTCTCTCAAGAATCTCACAAGGCCCAATATACCTAGGGCTCAACTTGCCCTTCTTCCCGAACCTCATAACACCCTTCATAGGTGAAACCCGGAGCAAGACTCGCTCACCAACCATGAATGCAACATCGTGAACCTTTCGGTCCGCATAACTCTTCTGTCTGAACTAGGTTGTGCGATGTCTATCCTGAATCACCTTAAACTTCTCCAAGGCATCCTGAACCAAGTCTGTACCCAATAGCCTAGCCTAGCCTTACCCGGTTCAAACCAACCCATTGGAGACCGGCACTGCCTACCATACAAGGCCTCATACGGAGCCACCTGAATGCTCGACTGGTAGCTGTTATTGTAGGCAAACTCCGCAAGTGGAAAGAACTGATCCCAAGCACCCCCAAAATCTATCACACATGCACGGAGCATATCCTCCAGTATCTGAATAGTGCACTCGGACTGTCCATCCGTCTGAGGGTGAAATGCTATGCTCAACTCAATCCAACTACCCAACTCATGTTGTACAACTCTCCAGAACCGTAATGTAAATTGCGTACCCCGGTCAGAGATGATGGATACTGGTACGCCATGAAGTCTGACGATCTCGCAGACATAAATTCGAGCCAACTGCTCGGAAGAATAGGTAGTCATCACAGAAATGAAATGAGCTGACTTGGTCAACCTGTCCATAATCGCCCAAACTGCATCAAACTTCCGCTGAGTTCGTGGGAGTCCAACAACGAAATCCATAGTGATTCGCTCCCATTTCCACTCCGTAATCTCTAACTTCTAAAGCAACCCACCTAGCCGTTGATGCTCATACTTCACCTGCTGGCAATATAGACATCGGGCCACATACTCTACTATGTTCCTCTTCATCCTCCTCCACAATAATGTTATCTCAAGTCTTGATACATCTTTGCGGCACCCGGATGAATAGAGTACCACGAACTGTGAGCCTCTTGGAGAATCAACCCACGCAAACCATCTACATTGGGCACATATAGCCTGCCTTGCATCCTCAATGCACCATCATCTCCAATAGTGACATCTCTAGCATTACCTCACTGAACCCTGTCCTAAAGGACGAGCAGATGGGGGTCATCATACCGAAGCTCCCTGATACGATCATAAAGCGAAAACCGAGAGACCACACAAGACAATACTCGACTCGGCTCAGAAATATCAAATCTCACAAACTGGCTGGCTAAGGCCAGAACATCCAGCGCCAATGGCCTCTCTGCGGCTGGTGGATATGCTGAACTCCACAAACTCTCTACCTTACGACTCAAGGCATCAGTCACCTCATTGGCCTTCTCGGAATGATAGAGAAGGTGATATCATAATCCTTAGTAACTCTAACCACCTCCTCTGACGCAAATTAAGATCCTTGTGCTTGAACAGATGCTGCAAACTCCGGTGATCGGTGTAAATCTCACAAGGAACACCGTACAAATAATGCCGCCAAATCTTCAAGGCATGAACAATAGCTGTTAATTCCAGGTCGTGTACAGGATAGTTCTTTTCATGCACCTTCAATTGTCTGGATGCATAAGCAATCACCCTACCGTCCTGCATCAACACCACGCCGAGACCAATCCGCGATGCTTCACAATATACAGTATAAGACCCTGAACTTGTAGGCAACCCCAATACTGGGGCTGTAGTCAAAGCTATCTTGAGCTTTTGGAATCTCTCCTCACATTCCTCGGTCCACCTGAACGGAGCACCCTTCTGGGTTAATTTGTTCATAGGTACATCAATAGAAGATAAACCCTCTACAAATCGACGGTAATACCCCACCAAACCAAGAAAACTCCGGATCTCTGTAGCTGAGGACGGTCTGGGCCAACTCTGCACTGCTTCAATCTTCTTCGGGTCTACCTTGATTCCCTCACTCGATACTATATGACCCAAGAATGCCACTAAGTCTTGCCAAAACTCACACTTTGAAACTTTTGCATATAACTTCTTTTCCCTTAAAGTCTGAAGCGCAGTCCTCAGGTGCTACTCATGATCCTCTCAAGTCTGGGAGTACACCAGAATGTCGTCAATAAACACAATGACGAATGAGTCAGGATAAAGCCGGAACACAGTGTGCATCAAGTGCATAAAAGTTGTCGGGGCATTGGTCAGCCCAAAAGACATAACAAGAAACTCATAGTGACCATATCTAGTCCTAAAAGCAGTCTTCGGGATATCGGGCTCCCGAATCTTCAACTGATGATAGCATGAACGTAAGACAATCTTGGAAAACACTCTGGCACCCTGTAATTGATCAAATAAGTCATCAATACGAGGTAATGGATACTTGTTCTTCACTGTGAACTTGTTCCACTGGCGGTAATCAATACACATCCGCATAGAGCCATCTTTCTTGTTTACAAATAAGACAAGAGTACCCTAAGGTCACACACCGGGCCGAATAAAGCCCTTATCAAGCAACTCCTGCAACTGCTCCTTCAACTTCTTCAATTAAGGAGGAGCCATACGATATGGAGGAATAGAGATGGGCTGAGTGCCTGGCAACAAATCAATGCCAAAATCAATATCTCTGTCGGGCGGCATGCTCGAAAGATCAGCTGGGAACACATCTGGAAAGTCCATCACTACTGGAACTGACTCAACTGTAGGGGTATCAATACTGACATCTGTCACATAAGCTAGATACGCGTCACACTCCTTCTCAACCATTCGTTGAGCTTTAAGAAATGAAATAACTCTGCTGAGAGTATACTCTAAGGTACCTCTCCATTCTAATCGCGGTAAACCTGGCATAGCCAGCGTCACGGTCTTAGCGTGACAATCAAGAATAGCATAATGGGGCGACAACCAGTCCATGCCCAAGATAACATCAAAATCTACCATGCTGAGCAATAATAAGTCGGCTCTGATCTCAAAACCACTAAGAGCAGTCAAACACGACCGATACACGAGGTCCACAACAAGAGAATCTCTCACAGGAGTAGACATATAAACAGGGAAACTCAAAGAATCTCGTGATACACCCAAATACGGGGCAAAATAAGAGGACATATAGGAATATGTAGAGCCTGGGTCAAATAATATTGACGCATCTCTATGACAGACTGGAACAATACCTGTAATGACAGAATCAGAAGCGGTTGCCTCTGTACGAGCAGGAAGGGCATAATATCTGGCCTGGCCTCCCCCTCTAGGGCGACCTCTACCTCCCCGACCTCCACCTCGGGCTAGCTGAGCAGGTGGGGTGGCAGCTGTGAATACCTAATTTTTGCACTAATTTAACACCTCCTAAAGTCATTAGTGTATTGTTATTTTAATTATTTTCTCATTTTTTGTGTCTTTAATTGCATATTTTCTATCATACCAAAAAACAAGTTCTTTCTTCATTTGTGCATTTTAGGAATTAACTAAGTGTTCAATTGGTGAATTAATCTAGTTAATTGATCATTTGAATAAGTTATTTAATTAATTAATTTGTTTGTGTAAATTTAGTTTAATAAGTTTGATTAAGGGAATTAGGCCAAATTTGAAAGAGAAAGTGGCCAAGAGTGCAAGATAAGGGGCTGCCACTGAAAGGGTTTGAAACGGCGTAGTTTTTCGTTTCATTAAGTGACCCAAGATCAAATCTCACCCCTTAATCTAATAGTCCATATTTGATCTCTCAAGAGGTATTTAAAGCCTCAATAATCTAAAAATTTCCCTCATTACCCCCATAATTCTTTTCTTCTTCCTCTCTCTTCTCTCTCTATTTTCTCTCTCCCAGATTCGCCCCCCACCACCGCTGCCGCAGTTGAAAATCGCCCACCGGTGGCGGACCACCTCCAAACACCACCAAATTCACATCATGTAATCTCTATAACCTCCTATTTTCATATCTCCAAACCAAATCCTTCAAAAATCCCTCAAACTCCTTGAATTTTAGATCTAGGAAACTTTAGCCGCACTTTGTTTTGCCCAAATTCTTGAAGTTCCGGCCACTACCACCCCACAATAACCTTATCAATGGATAGATCTCATCAAGACCTACCTATTGATGTCGATTCCATCCCGAAAATCTGGCAACTAAAAATCCGACGACCATCCCGAACACCCTCGTTTGGTATACCCCTATTCTCGTTTCCTTTGTCTATGTTTTCTAATTGTATAGTAGTGATTTATGTCTAGCATAATTTATGAGTTTTTTATTTGTATTATTATTATTATTATTATTTATATTATTTATATTTTTATTATTAGTTGTGTTTGATCTATGTTAGCTTAGTCGTTCATAGTTATTAATCATTGATAATTAGTTATTCATTAGCTTTGAAATAGCTATTCCCTTAGTCATGATAGTTGATAATAAAAGTTTCAAGCGCTTAGTGAATTTGTTTATATTGGATTTGAGTATTTGAATTTTGTATTGATAAAAGCTGAAATTAAAGAAGGAATAGTACAAGTTTGGTTGTTTTTACTGTGCAAAGACTTTGAAGTACAAAACTCAAAAGTCATTGTGTGGTGACAAATACAATAAATTTTTACAGCTTTGAACAGTGTTTAGCACACAAAGTCAGACTTTTGGTGAACCAAAATCTGTCCAAAAAATCTGACTTTATTTGCCTATTTAAAGGGCTGCTCTTCTCCTATAAAAGGGCTCACACTCTATCTTACACGGAGACACATCTCGGAGAGTTGCTTAAAGACATATATCTTTGAGAAAAATCAGCAGCTTAATACATATAGCAAGCTGAAATTTTAGAACTTTGTGAGTATTATTTGAGTGCAAAAACTTTGAGAAAAATGGAAAGATCCCTTAGGCAATTTGTGAAGTTGATAGCTACCAGTTTCAAGCATCTTTGTTGAGTTTTCTGGGTTATCTTAACACTTGAGTTGCTGTTGTTTCTACTATATTTGCTGCTGAATATTTTGTTGTTGCACTACTGTATTTTATTATTCTACAAACCAGGTAACTTTCAAATTCTTATATTGCAGATTCTTGATGATAATAGAAGGATTTGATCCCGGTTTGGTTGATGAAAAATGTTAGATCTGATTTTGTTTCAAGATGAATATTATATTAGTGTTATCATCATGTAAATTTGTTAAAAATTAGTTAAATTATTGTTTTCTTCTTTATTTATGTGATTAAAATTGCATTCTGTTAAGTTTACTTAGTTTAAGGAAAAGATAAAGACCCCACTTTTAACCATGTTTGTTTAGTTTGGGATCTTTTCTGTGAGTTACTTTCACGGTTCATGTATAATCATCTAAGAAAGACTTCTAGCTTCAAATGTTTTAATGCTTTTAATTATAGTCAACATAATGTTATAATATAGTTCTTCTCTTTAGCATTAAAGTATTACCGTTTTTTGTTATTTTTATATTTAGTCGTGGTTTTTATGTTGCTAATGGGTGTAGTTTAATTAGTGCCATGTTGGTGTAGATGAGTATAAATATTATGTTAGTCTTAAGAAATAGTTGTTTAAGAAGATAAATGATAATAATTAGCATGTAAGTTTTTTTTATGAAAAACAATTATAGTTTGGACATCAATGTAAGAAGCAATTTGGGCTTAGAAGAATACTTAATATTTTGTGTTTTCTTGGTCATCGAGGCTCTTTGTAATGACTCGGCCGGTTGTTTTGAATACTATAATCCCGTTCCCCCATTCACTACTCAATGTATGCCTTATAATTGATTTATGACTTATCGGGTTAGTTGGTTCGGGTCCGAAAGAAATTCGGAATGAAATGAGACACTTAGTCTCATAATTGAAAATTTTAAGTTGGAAAGGTTTCCCGGATGTGAATTTGTGTGTAAACGGCCTCGGATTTGAATTTTGATGATCTCAATAGCTCTGTATGGTGATTTTGGACTTAGTAGCGTGTTCGAAAAATTGTTTGGAGGTCTGTAGTGGAATTTGGCTTGAAATGCCGAAAGTTGAATTTTTGGGGAGTTTGACTGGGGGTTGACTTTTTGATATCGGGGTCGGAATCCGATTCTAAAAATTGAAATACCTCTATTATGTCATTTATGACTTGTGTGCAAAATTTGAGGCCAATCGGACGTGATTTGATAGGTTCCGGAGTCGTTTGTAGAAATTAAACATTTCAAAGTTCATTAGGCTTGAATTGGGGTATGATTCATTGTTTTAATGTTCTTTGACGTAATTTGAGGGTTCGACTAAGTTCGTATGATATTTTAGGACATGTTGGTATTTTTGGTTGAGGTCCCGGAGGCCTCGGGTGAGTTTCGGATGGTTAACAGATCAAATTCGGACTTAAGCCCACTGCTGGAAATTTTCATCTAGTATTTTTGCACCTGCGAAGGTTTGATCACAGGTGCGAAGTCGCATGTGCCTACCAGCCATCGCAGAAGCGGCCAGACGTGAAAAGGAGCAGTAGTCGCAGGTGCGAAGCAATTTTCGCACCTGCGAGGTCGCAGGTACGAAAAGGAACGCGCAGAAGCGGAGGAACCTTTTGGAGGATCGTAGATGTAAACATTTAATCGCACCTGCAAGACCGTAGATGCAGCTAATCTGGTCGCAGGTGCGACAGGGCCTAGACAGAATAAAATTGGAGGAGTCCCGAGCTTTTGCCATTTTTGGGCATATCAAGCTCGGGTTGGGCGATATTTGAGCTAGGTTTTCACGGGAAAACTTGAGGTAAGTCCCTTGTGATCATTTCTACTCCATAATATTGAATTATCATCGAATAATCTGACTAGATTACATGTTTTTGAGGTGTAAATCGGGGGTTTGAACTTAGGGATTTGGAAATAAGATTGGATGATTTGGAAGTCGAGTTGAGGTCGGAATTAGGTAAAATTATTATGGGTAGGCTCGTGGTGGAATGGGCTTTCCGATTTTGTAACTTTTTCGGGTTCCGAGACGTGGGCCCCACGGACGATTTTCTGAGAGTAATTTCGGATTTTATTGGAAAATTTGTATTTTCATATGGAATTAATTTCAATAAATTTTATTAACTGAAACGAATTATTTGTGACAAGATTTGAGGCATTCGGAGGCCGATTTGTGAGGCAAAGGCATAGCAGAGTAAAGAATTTCACGTTTTGAGGTAAGTAACAGTTATAAATCTGGTCCTGAGGGTATGAAACCCCAGATTTTTGTGCCATGTCATTATTTTGGAGGTGACGCACATGCTAGGTGATGGGCGTGTGGGTGTGCACCGAAGGGATTGTGACTTGGTCCATCCCGTAAAACTGTAAAGTTGAATAACTTGTTGTTAGTTATATGCTCTCTTTGTGTTGAAGAAATTTGACTGTAAATCATGTTAAAAATCATGCTTAGGCTATGTGATAGTACTGTTGGGACCCACAGAGGTCGCGTACGAGTTGGATTATTTGCTAATTGTTGTCTTGTACTCAGACATGATTTTACTTGTGTATCATACCTCAGTCTTTCTTGATATTTGTTGATTCACTATGTTATCTTTGTTTGGGCTGATCTTTGTGATTTCCGAGAGCCCGAGAGACTAGAGAGGTTGAGGATTGAGTAAGGCCGAGAGCCTGTCGGTGAGGTAAGGATATTATGGCATGCGAATTGTCCGTGCAGGATATTATAGCATGTGCGTTGTCCGTGCAGTACGTGAGTTGTCCGTGCGGATTATGGCGCTTGGCCTGTAGGAGCCCCTCCGGAGTCTGTACACTCCTAGTGAGCGTGGGTATCCATTGAGTGTGAGTGCTGAGGGTTGAGAGTCGAGTGGTTGAGCTATTGTGATGAGTTGAGTGACTATTGCCCTGAGAGGTTGTACTTGCTTTTAATTTGTTGTTGCATTTAGTTGCTATCTGTCATTGTTGTGAAATTCTCTAAAAGATTCTATATCCGGATTACATGAACATGAACTGTATAAAATTGATTTGACTTAAACTGCTGGATATGAAAGCATGTCTATTCTTTGCTGGAATTATTGAAAGTGAACTATAACTGTGTAGCTAGTCACTATCTTCAGTTCCTTAGTTATTATTGTTACTTGCTGAGTTGGTTGTACTCATGCTACACCCTGCACTTCATGTGCAGATCCAGGTGCTTCTGAACATAGCGGGTGTTAATTCTCTTGCACAGTTGATTTTCCGTAGATTCAGAGGTAGCTGTCGTGTTTTGCAGACCTTCTCTCTCTTTCCATATCTCCTTGTTTACAGTATTTGGTCTTAGACTATTATAGACCGTGTTTTCCAGACTTGTATTCATACTAGATGCTCATGTACTCAGTAACACCGGATTTTGGGGAGTGTTCGTATCAGTATTTGTGGGATTTTATATTGTATTTAAATATTATATTTTCAAACTTAAAAGAAATTATGGTTTATTGAGATTGCCGGCTTGCCTAATCGAGATAGTCGCCATCATGACAGGTTAGGATTTTAGGTCGTGACAAGTTGGTATTAGAGCCTAGGTTACATAGGTCTCACGAGTCATGAGCAGGTTTAGTAGAGTCTTGCGGATTGGTACGGAGACGTCTGTACTTATCTTCGAGAGGATGCCGAACCCTTAGGAAAACTTCACTTTCTTGTATTCTATCGTGCGAATTTGTTAATTTCGGTAACTAAATTTATGTTATTCTATTCTCTCACAGATGGTGAGTACACGTACTACACGTACTACCGGATTGGACGGTCAGCCACCAGTTAGGGCCGCGAAAGGCTGGGGCCGTGTTAGAGGTCGGGGCCGAGGTAGAGGTCGAGCTGTAGCTCGTACCACTGTTGGACCCGCACCTGTAGTACCACTAGTTGCTCCAGATTAGGAGTAGATTCTAGATATAGCTGAGCCGACAGGACCAGCTCAGGCACTAGCTGTGCCTATTAAGATTCCAGGCCTTTAGGAGACTTTGGCCCAGATATTGACAGTTTGCATTGGTCTTGCTCAGGTGGTTTCGGCTCAAGCCGCACCTGCCACTTCTCAGGCCGGGGGAGGTACTCATACCCCTGTTACCCGTACTAAAGACCAGGTAGTACAGGGACTTCATATACCGGGGGAACCACCAGTCCAGCCGGTTGTAGCTGCTCAGGCCCCGGTAGTTCCTGTTATGGCAGATGATGAGCAGAGGAGACTTGAGAGATTTAAGAGGCTTCGACCTCTACCATTTAGTAGTGCTGAGTCAGAGGATGCTCAGAGTTTTCTGGATAAGTGTCAACAGATGCTTCGGACAATGGGTATTCAAGAGACCAGTGGGGTCTTGTTCACTACTTTTCAGTTCTCTGGGGCTGCCTTCAGATGGTGGGAGGCTTACGGTAGGTATAGGCCGGTCGGTGCAGCACCCCTTACCTGGCAGCAATTTTCTGGTCTATTCCTGGAGAATTTCGTGCCTCAGTCCCATAGAGAGTAGCTGCGCAGGCAGTTCGAGCAGCTTCGTCAGGGTGATATGTCTATGACACTGTACGAGATGAGATTTTCAGAATTGTCCCGTCATGCTATCTGGTTGATTCCCACATACAGAGAAAGGATTATGAGGTTCATAGATGGCCTCACTTTTCAGCTACGATTACTCATGACTAGAGAGAGAGTGTGTGGTGCTATGTTCGATGAGGTGGTCGACATTGCTCATCAGATTGAGATGGTTCGCAGTCAGGAACAGGTTGAGAGGGAGGCTAAGAGTTCTCGTGGTTCAGTTAATTTCAGCGGTGTTCCTTCAGGGGGTTAGTTTTACCGCGGTAGGGGTCATTTTTACAAACATGCTCAGATGGGTCGTCCCGCTCATCGTGGTGCATTAGCTAGCCACGATTCTTATATTTCTCACTCACACCAGTCTTCATTCAGTGCACTACCAGCACAGAGTTCTTATCATGCCTCGTCCGCTCAGGCTTCTACAGGTAATTCTTTGGGTTATCAGGAGCAGCAGTTCCGTCAGAGGAGGGGTTGTTTCGAGTGCAGAGAATTGGGTCATTTCAAGAGAGATTTTCCTAGGCTGTTGAGTGGGGCTCTACAGCAGAGTTCTCAACTGACGGCACCAGTAGCAGCAGTTACACCACTCGCCCAGCCAGCTCGGGGTGGGGCTCAGGCATCTAGGGGTCGCCCAAGAGGGGGAGGCCGGTCAGGTGGCGGACAGGCCCGATTCTATGCTTTTCTAGCCAGGCCAGATGCTATTGCTTCAGATGCAGTGATCACAGGTATTGTTTCAATGTGCTACAGGAAGGCTTCTATATTATTTAACCATGGTTCCACTTATTCATATGTATCATCGTATTTTGCTCATTATCTGGATATGCCTTGTGAGTCCTTAGTTTCACCTATCTGTGTATCTACACCGGTGGTTGATATTATTATTGTGGATCGTGTGTATCGGTCATGTGTGGTAACTATTAGGGAACTGGAGACTAGAGTTGATCGCTTATTACTCGGTATGGTTGATTTCGATGTAATCCTGGGTATGGATTGGTTGTCTCCATGTCATGCTATTCTGGACTTTCACGCAAATATCATGACGTTGACTATGCCGGGGTTGCCAAAGGTTGAATGGAGAGGTTCTCTAGATTTTGTTCCTAGCAGGGTAATTTCTTATTTGAAGGCCCAACGTATGGTTGGAAAGGGATGTTTGTCATATTTGTCCTTTGTGAGAGATGTTGATGCAGATACTCCTATTATTGATTCAATATCAGTCGTGCGAGACTTTCCGGATGTATTTCCTGTAGACCTGCCGGGTATGCCACCCGACAGGGATATTGATTTTGGTATTGACTTGGTGCAGGGCACTCAGCCCATTTCTAATCCTCCGTATCTCATGGCACTCTACTGAAATGTACGCCTTCTGAAATGTACACTCTACTCAAACAATACCAATTAGTTATAGCATTCATATAAACATCGAAAACCGTTCATGCCCTCTAAGGATTTATTACCTCCCTTTCAAAACAAAACTATGACCTGGTACACGCAAACCTTAATCCCAATCAATACACCGCATATATCATGCCATCATGTGAAGAAACGAAATATGAGAACCTCATAATCATTCGGAGTCATAAGTAGAATACATATCCGATCAGCCAGAAGCCTTTCATTTGATCCCACCTGATAGAAAATCACAATACTCAACATGGCACCTCACACCGGTAGAAAATATCCATCTCAAACTCAACCATGCCACGCAGGTCGCCAAACCCAAGGGTATTGCCACAAGGTACCTGCAGAAAACCCCCACATCATAAGCACCCAAAGAACCGATCATATCCATTAACATACTGGTCTAACCTACTACCAAGCTGTCCTATTTCTCCGAGCCCCTTTCGAATTTGTCTTTAAATATATATGGATTTAAACACGAAAATTTGTAAAAATTTGGGATCTTGAATAAAACCATAGAAATTGGTATTCTTGAATTTTGATCACAAATTTGGGCTTGAAATTCAGAATAAATTGTATATTTGAGTTCGTAGTGCTATGGGTAGTGTTAGTTGGGCTCCCACGGACTTTGAGAAAGTTTGATGTTGTTTGGGTGATAGTAGATCGGTGGACCAAATCTGCGCATTTTATTCCATTTGGTACTAATTATTCTTCAGAGCAGTTGGCTGGGATTTATATTCGCGAGATTGTTCACCTACTCAGTGTTCTGGTGTCTATCATTTCAGATCGAGGTACATAGTTTACCTCACAGTTTTGGAGAGCAGTGCAGCGAGAATTGGGCACACACATTCAGTACAGCATTTCACCCTCAGACGGACGGACAGTCCGAGAGCACTATTCAGATATTGGAGGATATGCTACACGCTTGTGTCATTGATTTTGGGGGTTCTTGGGATAAATTTCTGCCACTCGCAGAGTTTACTTACAATAATAGCTACCAGTCGAGTATTCAGATGGCTCCGTATGAGGCTTTGTATGGGAGACGGTGCCGTTCTCCGGTGGGTTGGTTTGAGACAGGTGAGGCTAGTCTATTGGGTACTGACTTGGTTCAGGATGCTTTAGAGAAGGTCAAAGTGATTCAGGAACGGCTTCGCACGGCGCAGTCTAGACAAAAGAGTTATGCTGACAGGAAGGTTCGTGATATTGTTCACATGGTTAGAGAGAAGGTTCTACTCAAGATTTCACCCATTAAGGGTGTGTTGAGGTTCGGGAAGAAGGGCAAGTTGAGCCCTCGGTATATTGGGACTTTTGAGATACTAGAGAAAATTGGAGAAGTGGCTTATGAACTTGCTTTGCCACCTAGTCTATCAGGTGTTCATCCAGTGTTCCATGTATCCATGCTCTGTAAGTATGTCGGGGATCCGTCTCATATTCTGGATTTCAGTACAGTACAGATGGACGGTAATTTGACTTATGATGTGGACCCAGTGGCTATTTCAGACCGACAAATATCCACACTTATTTGAAACTCTAGATATTATTCTAAACCCATTTGAGGACGAACGTTTGTTTAAGAGGGGGAGAATGTAATGACCCAGCCGGTCGTTTTGAATATTATAACCCCGTTCCCCCGCTCACTACTCAATTTATGCCTTACAATTTCACGTTTTGAGGTAAGTAACAGTTATAAATCTGGTCCAGAGGGTATGAAACCCCGGATGTTTTTGTCATGTGATTATTTTGGAGGTGACACACATGCTAGGTGACGGGCGTGTGCGCGTGCACCGAAGGGATTGTGACTTGGTCCATCCCGTAAAATTGTAAAGTTGAATAACTTGTTGTTAGCTATATGCTCTCTTTGTGTTGAATAAATTTGACTGTAAATCATGTTAAAAAGCATGCTTAGGCTATGGGATAGTACTGTTGGGACCCACAATGGTTGCGTACTTGTTGAATTATTTGCTAATTGGTGTCTTGTACTCAGTCATGATTTTATTTGTGCATCATGCCTCAGTCTTTATTGATATTTGTTGATTCACTATGTTATCTTTGTTTGGGCTGATCTTTGTGATTTCCGAGAGCCCGAGAGACTAGAGAGGTTGAGGATTGAGTAAGGCCGAGGGCCTGTCGGTGAGGTAAGGATATTATGGCATGTGAATTGTCCGTGCAGGATATTATAGCACTTGAGTTGTCTGTGCAGCACGTGAGTTGTCCGTGCGGATTATGACGCTTGGGCTGTAGGAGCCCCTCCGGAGTCTGTACACCCCTAGTGAGCACGGGTACCCATTGAGTGTGAGTGCTGAGGGTTGAGAGTCGAGTGGTTGAGCTATTGTGACGAGTTGAGTGACTGTTGCCCTGAGAGGTTGTACTTGCTTTTAATTTGTTGTTGCATTTAGTTGCTATCTGTCATTGTTGTGAAATTCTCTAAAAGATTCTATATCCGGATTACATGAACATGAACTGTATAAAATTGATTTGACTTAAACTGCTGGATTTGAAAGCATGTCTATTCTTTGCTGGAATTATTGAAAGTGAACTATAACTATGTAGCTAGTCACTATCCTCAGTTCCTTAGTTATTATTGTTACTTGTTGAGTTGGTTGTACTCATACTACACCATGTACTTCGTGTGCAGATCCAGGTGCTTCTGAATATAGTGGGTGTTGATTCTCTGGCACAGTTGATTTTTCGTAGATTCAGAGGTAGCTGCCGTATTTCGCAGACCTTGTTTCTCTTTCCATATCTCCTTGTTTACTGTATTTGGTCTTAGACAATTATAGACCGTGTTTTTCAGACTTGTATTCATACTTGATGCTCATGTACTCAGTGACACCAGGTTTTGGGGAGTGTTCGTATCAGTATTTGTGGGATTTTGTATTGTATTTAAATATTACATTTTCAAACTTAAAAGAAATTATGGTTTATTGAGATTGTCGACTTTCCTAGTATTGAGATAGGCGCCATCACAACAGGTTGGGATTTTGGGTCGTGACAAGTTGATATTAGAGCCTAGATTACATAGGTCTCACGAGTCATGAGCAGGTTTAGTATAGTCTTGCGGATCGGTAAGGAGATGTCTGTACTTATCTTCGAGAGGCTGCAGAACCCTTAGGAAAGCTTCACTTTCTTGTATTCTGTCGTGTGAATTTGTTGATTTCGGAAACTAAATTTTTTTTATTCTATTCTCTTACATATGGTGAGGACATGTACTACCGGATTGGACGGTCAGCCACCAGTTAGCGCCGCGAGAGGCCGGGGTCGTGGTAGAGGTCGGGGCTGAGGTAGGGGTCGAGGTATAGCTCGTACCACAGTTGGACCCGCACCTTTAGCACCACCAGTTGCTCCAGGTAAGGAGCAGATTCCAGATATAACTGAGCCGACAGGACCAGCTTAGGCACCAGATGTGCCTATTGAGATTCCAAGCCTTCAGGAGACTTTTGCCCATATATTGACAGTTTGCGCTGGTCTTGCTTAGGTGGTTTCGGCTCAAGCCGCACCTGCCACTTCTCTGGCCGGGGAAGGTACTCATACCCCTATTGCCCGTAATCCAGACCAGGTAGTACAGGGACTTCATATACCGGGGGCACCACCAGCCTAGCCGGTTGTAGCTGCTCAGGCCCCGGTAGTTCCTGTTATGGTAGATGATGAGCAGAGGAGACTTGAGAGATTTAATAGGCTTCGACCTCCACCATTTAGTGGTGCTGAGTCATAGGATGCACAGGGTTTTCTAAATAAGTGTCAACAGATGCTTCGGACAACGGGTAATCAAGAGACCAGTGGGGTCTTGTTCACTACTTTTCAGTTCTCTGGGGCTGCCTTCAGATGGTGGGAGGCTTACGAGAGGTGTAGGCTAGTCGGGGCAGCACCCCATACCTAGCAGCAGTTCTCCGGTCTATTCCTGGAAACGTTCGTGCCTCAGTCCCGCAGAGAGGAGTTGCGCAGGCAGTTCGAGCAGCTTTGTCAGGGTGATATGTTTGTGACACAATATGAGATGCGATTTTCAGAATTGGCCTGTCATGCTATCTGGTTGATTCCCAAAGCCAGAGAAAGGATCGGGAGGTTTATAGATGGCCTCCCTTTTCAGCTACGATTACTCATGACTAGAGAGAGAGTGCATGGTGCTACTTTCGACGAGGTGGTTGACATTGCTTGTCAGATTGAGATGGTTCACAGTCAAGAACGGGTTGAGAGGTAGGCTAAGAGGCCTCGTGGTTGAGGTGCTTTCAGCGGTGTTCCTTCAGGGGTCAGCTTTACCGCGGTATGGGTCATTTTTATAGACATGCTCAGACGGGTCGTCTTCCTCATCGTGGTGCATCAGCTAGCCACGGTTCTTACAGTGCTCACTCAGGCCAGTCTTCATTCAGTGCACTACCAGCACAGAGTTCTCATCATGCCTCGTCCACTCAGGCTTCTACAGGTAATTCTTTGGGTTATCATGAGCAGCAGTTCCGTCAAAGGAGGGGTTGTTTCGAGTGCGGAGAATTGGGTCATGTCAAGAGAGATTGTCCTAGGCTATTGAGTGGGGCTCTACAGCAGAGTTCTCAACCGACGGCACCAGCACCAATAGTTACAACACCCGCCCAGCCAGCTCGGGGTGGGTTCAGGCAGCTAGGGATCACCCAAGAGGGGGAGGCCGGTTAGGTGGCGGTCAGACCCGATTATATGCTTTTTCTGTTAGGACAGATGCTATTGCTTCATATGCAGTGATCACAGGTATTATTTCAGTGTGCCACAGGAAGGTTTCTATATTATTTGACCTTGGTTTCACTTATTCATATGTATCATCGTATTTTGCTCATTATCTGGATATGCCCTGTGAGTCCTTAGTTTCACTTATCTGTATATCTACACCGGTGGGCGCTATTATTACTGTGGACCGTGTGTATCGGTCGTGTGTGGTAACTATTGGGGAACTGGAGACTAGAGTTGATCTCTTATTACTCGGTATGGTTTATTTCGATGTAATCATAGGTATGGATTGGTTGTCTCCATGTCAATCTATTCTGGACTATCACGTAAAATTTATGACGTTGACTATGCCGGGGTTGCCAAAGGTTGAATGGAGAGGTTCTCTAAATTTTGTTCCTAGCAGGGTAATTTTTTATTTGAAGGCCCAACGTATGGTTATAAAGGGATGTTTGTCATATTTGGCCTTTGTGAGAGATGTTGATGCAGATACTCCTATTATTGATTCAGTAACGGTCGTGCGAGACTTTCTGGATATATTTCCTGCAGACCTGCCGGGTATGCCACCCGACAGGGATATGGATTTCAGTATTGACTTGGTGCAAGGCACCCAGCCCATTTCTATTCCACCGTATCTCATGGCACTCTTCTGAAATGTACGCCTTCTAAAATATACACTCTACTCATGCAATACCAGTTAGTTATAGCATTCTTCTAAATATCGAAAACCGTCTATGCCCTCTAAGAATGTATTACCTTCCTTTCTAAACTAAACCGTGACCTAGCACACATAAACCTTAATCCCACACAATACACCGCATATATCATGCCATCATGTGAAGAAAACAAATACGAGAACCTCATAATCATTCGGAGTCACAAGTAGAATACATATCCGATCAGCCAGAAGCCTTCCATTTGATCCCATCCGATAGAAAATCACAATACTCAACATGCCACCTCACACCGGTAGAAAATATCCATCTCAAACCATGGTAGAAATCCTCGAGAATGCCTTGGAATCCATTTGCACATAATCAAGCCATCAGAACTGAATCTCTCTAACTCAACCAAGCAACGCAGGTCGCCAAACCCAAGAGTATTGCCACAAGGTACCTGCAGAAAACCCCCACATCATAAGCACCCAAAGAACCGATCATATCCATTACCATACTGGTCCAACCTACTACCAAGTTGTCCTATTTCTCCGAGCCCCTTCCGAATTTGTCTTCAGATATATATGGATTTAAATATGAAAATTTGTAGAAATTTGGGATTTTGAAGAAAACCCTAGAAATTGGTATTCTTGAATTTTGATCATGAATTTGGGCTTGAAATTGAGAATAAATTATATATTTGAGTTTGTAGTGCTATGGGTAGTGTTAGTTGGGCTCCCACGGACTTTGAGAAAGTTTGATGTTGTTTGGGTGATAGTAGATCGGTTGACCAAATCTGCATATTTTATTCTAATTGGTACTAATTATTCTTCAGAGCGGTTGACTGGGATTTCTATTCGCGAGATTGTTCGCCTACATGGTGTGCCGGTGTCCATCATTGCAGATCGGGGTACGCAGTTTACCTCACAGTTTTGGAGAGCAGTGCAGCGATAATTGGGCACACATATTCAGTTGAGTACAACATTTCACCCTCAGACGGACGGACAGTCCGAGCGCACTATTCAAATATTGGAGGAAATGCTACGCGCTTGTGCCATTGATTTTGGGGGTTCTTGAGATAAATTTCTGCCACTCGAGAAGTTTGCTTACAATAACAGCTACCAGTTGAGTATTTAGATGGCTACGTATGAGGCTTTGTATGGGGGACGGTGCCATTCTCTGGTGGGTTGGTTTGAGCAGGGTGAGGCTAGGCTATTGGGTACTGACTTGGTTAAGGATGCTTTAGACAAGGTCAAAGTGATTCAGGAACGGCTTCGCACGGCGCAGTCTAGACAAAAGAGTTATGCTGACAGGAAGGTTCATGATTTTGTTCACATGGTTGGAGAGAAGGTTTTACTCAATATTTCACCCATAAAGGGTGTGTTGAGGTTCGGGAAGAAGGGCAAGTTGAGCCCTCAGTATATTGGGACTTTTGAGATACTTAAGAAAATTGGAGAAGTGGCTTATGAACTTGCTTTGCCACCTAGTCTATGAGGTGTTCATCCAGTGTTTCATGTATCCATGCTCCGAAAGTATGTCGGGGATCCATCTCATATTCTGGATTTCAGTACAGTATAGCTGGACGGTAATTTGACTTATGATGTGGAGCCGGTGGCTATTTTAGACCGGCAAATATCCACACTTATTTGAGACCCCAGGTATTATTCTAAACCCGTTCGAGGACGAACGTTTATTTAAGAGGGGGAGAATGTAATGACCCGGCCGGTTGTTTTGAATATTATAACCTTGTTCCCCCATTCACTGCTTAATGTATGCCTTACAATTGATTTATGACTTATCGGGTTAGTTGGTTTGGGTCTGGAAGGAATTCGGAGTGAAATGAGACACTTAGTCTCATAATTGAAAATTTTAAGTTAGAAAAGTTGGCTGGATGTGGATTTATGTGTAAACGACCTCGGATTTGAATTTTGATGATTCCAATAGCTCCGTATGGTGATTTTGAACTTAGGAGCGTGTTCGGAAAATTGTTTGGAGGTCTGTAGTGGAATTTGACTTGAATTGCCGAAAGTTGAATTTTTGGAAAATTTGACCGGGGGTTGACTTTTTGATATCGGGGTCGGAATCCGATTCTGAAAATTGGAATTACCTCCATTATGTCATTTATGACTTGTGTGCAAAATTTGAGGCCAATCGGATGTAATTTGATAGGTTCCGGAGTTGTTTGTAGAAATTAGAAATTTCAAAGTTCATTAGGCTTGAATTGGGGTATGATTCATGGTTTTAGCGTTGTTTGAGGAGATTTGAGGGTTCGACTAAGTTCGTATGATGTTTTAAGACTTTTCGGTATATTTGGTTGAGGTCCCGGGGGCCTCGGGTGAGTTTCGGATGGTTAACAGATCAAATTCGGACTTAAGACCACTGCTGGAAATATTGCTTTTGGTATTTTTGCACTTGCGGAGGTCTGATCGTAGGTGCGAAGTCGCATGTGCGCACCAGCCATCGCAGAAGCGACCAGACATGAAGAGAAGCAATAGTCGCAGGTGCGAAGCAATTTCCGCACCTGCGAGGTCGCAGGTGCAAAAAGGAACGCGCAGAAGTGGAGGGAACCTTTTGGGGGATCGCAGATGCGGATATTTAATCGTACCTGCGAGACTGCAGATGCGGCTAATTTGGTCGCAGGTGTGACAGGGCCTCGACAAAATAAAATTGGAGGAGTCCCGAGCTTTTGCCATTTTTGGGCATATCAAGCTAGGGTTGGGCGATCTTTGAGCAAGGTTTTCACGGGAAAACTTGAGGTAAGTCCCTTGTGATCATTTCTACTCCATAATATTGAATTATCATCGAATAATCTGACTAGATTACATGTTTTTGAGGTGTAAATCGGGGGTTTGAACTTAGGGATTTGGAAATAAGATTGGATGATTTGGAAGTCGAGTTGAGGTCGGAATTAGGTAAAATTATTATGGGTAGGCTCGTGGTGGAATGGGCTTTCCGATTTTGTAACTTTTTCGGGTTCCGAGACGTGGGCCCCACGGACGATTTTCTGAGAGTAATTTCGGATTTTATTGGAAAATTTGTATTTTCATATGGAATTAATTTCAATAAATTTTATTAACTGAAACGAATTATTTGCGACTAGATTCGAGGCATTCGGAGGCCGATTTGTGAGGCAAAGGCATAGCAGAGTAAAGAATTTCACGTTTTGATGTAAGTAACAGTTATAAATCTGGTCCTGAGGGTATGAAACCCCGGATTTTTGTGTCATGTGATTATTTTAGAGGTGACGCACATGCTAGGTGACGGGTGTGTGGGCGTGCACCGAAGGGATTGTGACTTAGTCCGTCCCGTAAAACTGTAAAGTTGAATAACTTGTTGTTAGCTATATGCTCTCTTTGTGTTGATGAAATTTGACTGTAAATCATGTGAAAAATCAAGCTTAGGCTATGTGATAGTACTGTTGGGACCCACAGAGGTCGCGTACTTGTTGAATTATTTGCTAATTGTTGTCTTGTACTCAGTCATGATTTTACTTGTGCATCATACCTCAATCGTTCTTGATATTTGTTGATTCACTATGTTATCTTTGTTTGGGCTGATCTTTGTGATTTCCGAGAGCCCGAGAGACTAGAGAGGTTGAGGACTGAGTAAGGCCTAGGGCATATCGATGAGGTAAGGATATTATGGCACGTGAATTATCCGTGCAGGATATTATAGCACTTGAGTTGTCTGTGCAGCAGGTGAATTATCCGTGCGGATTATAGTGCTTGGGCAATAGGAGCCCCTCCGGAGTCTGTACACCTCCAGTGAGCGCGGGTACCCATTGAGTGTGAGTGCTGAGGGCTGAGAGACGAGTGGTTGAGCTATTGTGACAAGTTGAGTGACTGTTGCCCTGAAAGGTTGTACTTGCTTTTCATTTGTTGTTGCATTTAGTTGCTATCTGTCATTATTGTGAAATTCTCTGAAAGATTCTATATCCGGATTACATGAACTGTATAAAATTGATTTGACTTAAACTGCTGGATATGAAAGCATGTCTATTCTTTGCTGGAATTACTGGAAGTGAACTATAACTGTGTAGCTCATCACTATCTTCAGTTCCTTAGTTATTATTGTTACTTGCTGAGTTGGTTGTACTCATACTACACCCTGCACTTCGTGTGCAGATCCAGGTGCTTCTGAACATAGCGGGTGTTAATTCTCTTGCACAGTTGATTTTCCGTAGATTCAGAGGTAGCTGTCGTGTTTTGCAGACCTTCTCTCTCTTTCCATATCTCCTTGTTTACAGTATTTGGTCTTAGACTATTATAGACCGTGTTTTCCAGACTTGTATTCATACTAGATGCTCATGTACTCAGTAACACCGGATTTTGGGGAGTGTTCGTATCAGTATTTGTGGGATTTTATATTGTATTTAAATATTATATTTTCAAACTTAAAAGAAATTGTGGTTTATTGAGATTGTCGGCTTGCCTAGTATCGACTGGTTGGGATTTTGGGTCGTGACACTCTTAAGCAACATGGGCCAAATAAGCTAAAATCTGTAGGCCCAATGACAATAAAAAGTAAAATGGGCATTTTCTTTAAAATTAATAAATTGTCTTTTGTTAAATAAAATAAGTGTCCCAATACCATGAAAGTTTAACTTAAGCTTACCCAGGTTTAATGTCTTGCATTAGTTAGAAATTATTTTTAATAATAATATCATTGTTTCCTGTCGAACAAGTAATAAATTAAAAAAGAAGCGCTTTTTAATTAATTTAGACACTAGGCAATTAGTAGGCATGCTTTAACTTCATGGAATCGCTTGCGTAACGTGATGTTTAACATTCAATAATTTAATTCAATAATGGCATACCATACTCGTTAGTATTTAATAAATCCATTGCTAAACTCGCGGATTCGTTTGTGTAGCACGATAGTTAACTTTTAATAAATTTCAAAATTATTTGCTTCGAATGTAGTAATTTTCTCCAAAAGTAATAACGTACTAATAATCCTCGTCATGACTGCGGATTCGCTTACGTAGCGCGGTTATGATAAAAATCAATAAATTTCATCTTGGTCACACATTTGTTTGCGTGGTGCGGTTAGGACAATTTTATTCAAATCTTTTCTTTAATAATTTTAATAATTAAAAGTGGATAGGTAAAACATGAAAGTCCAAATAAAACACAGTTTATCCAAATTAAATTCAAGCTAAGTTTAAGTCAATAAAGCGACCGTGCTAGAACCACGGGACTCGTGGAATGCCTTACACCTTCTCCCTGGTCAATAGAATCCCTTACTCGGACTTTATTTTTGCAGACCAATTAATAATAGAGTCAAACCTTCCTTTGAGTAGGGATTCAAATAAAAGGTGACTTGGAACACCGAAAAATCAATTCCAAGTGGCGACTCTATAAATAAAATAATCCCTATTCAAATTTGTCACTTCAATTAGAAAAACTCTTTAACCCACTATCCATAAAATAACATAATATATCTTTGGGGGATAAAAAGGGGTGTGACAGCTCTGGCGACTCTGTTGGGGAATTCAAGAATTCGAGCTTGTACATTGACTTTTTTTTTGCTTTATTAATTTTGTATATATTGTGATTTATTTGGGCCTAATGTGCTACGTGTCTTATTTTTACCGCTTTGATATTGTTGAATTGTACATAAAAATTGTCTTCTCATGCACCCCCTCTGAGTCTTCTTGAAATCAAAATTGGGCATTTGCTTGACATAGCTTGCTTTCTTTGAGATAGTCGAGGTGCTTGTCACCCGGTGAAGGATTCTAGTCACACATGTTTTAGGCAGGGAGCACCACCAGCTAAGCCAGAAAGTAATGCTACCTGTACGCTGACCCTCCTCGGCTCGAGTTGTCCACTCGAGTAAGCCAGTCTAGACACCTTCTCCACCAAGATTTAAATCTAGAATAACAAACCTCATACCGGATATCCCTAGTAGGTTCGCTTTGTTTGCATCACGTGCATTTGACTTTGGGGACTCAACACAGGGGTTGGGTCCATCTAGGACAGGTGTACCAAAAACATTAAAAACCATTTTGATGCCTTTTACATGCTACTTGTACATTTATTTGTTTCGGCTTACATATTGACCGACTTCTAGAATAGGGAAAGAAAATCAAGAAAAAACAAGAATGAGGTAGGAGAGAGAAAATCACCCATTTCTGAAAATTTCGGTATCTAAACTATCTCGAAACTCTGCCAAAATTTTGAAGAAAAAAAAAAGCCGTTGTCAAAATAAGTCGTATTTTCTTGTTACGTCAAAACCTATCGAACTACGCGGGTTTGATTTTCACTACCCGATGAGATACGTAGGCAACCCCCATCAGGTTCAGCCCACACTTTTCAAAGAAAAAAGCATAAAAATTACACATATGAGTAAAAAAAAATTAAAAACAAATTCTATTATTGGTCACCTTTTCTGTTTGGCCCTCGTGTCTGGCCGTTTTGCCGAGATAGCCTTAAACATTCCACGGAAGTACCGAAGGGCCGTGTTTTGAAAAAATAACTATTTTCTTTATTTTGTCTACTTTTTATTATTTTTTTGTCCCTGTGTTTGCCTTATTTGCCGAGACAACCTTTAAGCCTCTCTCGGGAGTACCAAAGGGCCATTTTTGTAAAAATAGCCATTTTGTTTATTTTGTCGACTTTTTATCATTTTGTCAGCTATGTTCGGCTATTGTGCTGGGACTGCCCCAAAAGCTTCCTTGGAAGTGCGAAAGGTTCATTTTCTTAACAAGGCTTTGTAGTCCAGTTTTGTCTCTTGTACGAACTACGGGCACTCGATTCCTGACCCTATGCAAGATACCTAGGCAACCCTTTTATGGTTCGGAACCCCGTCCAAATCGGTCAAGTCTTACCATTATGGTCACAATTGACTAATCTTTCGAAATTGTATCATCTCCCAACGAGAGTGTCCGCTCAATTTCAGTAAACCCTCACTTCAAAACACGGTTAGGGTCGGTTACTTGAGTCCCATATTGCCATTTCTAACTTTCGTGAGTCAAACCCCAAGGTATCAGAGATTTTCATATTATCTAAGCTTACATCGGTCCTAAACCTCATGTTCTACCACTTAGGTGTGATATGGATACAATGAAAAGAAGATTTGACAAAAGACCAAAAGATAACGAGCCCCTACAGATTTGGCTTGTGCATAAAACACCCCGGTTGTTGAGACAATGGTGGAAAAATATGGGCATTTGTGAGCAGGAAAAGATAAAGCACCATCTAGGTCACTTTATGAACATTATGGAGATCAACCCAAAGAGGGACTTAATCGAGGCATTGGTGCATTTCTGTAATCCTAATTACAACGTATTCCGTTTTAATGGTTTTGAAATGACTCCCACTTTGGAGGAGTTAGCTGGATACACAAGGTTAGGTGATGAGCTTCGGAAGAATTGACCCTTGACCCCAAGGGATGTCACTGGCAGTGAGTTCCTTGAGTAGATGACCATCAGCCAAAATAAAATACCAAGTGTGGAACGAGGGCACGTCCGATTGGATTTCTTGTACGAAAGGTATGGGTGTCCAGGTGGATTTTCAAAGAACAGAAAGGAGCTTGATAATAAAATTGGATACAAAGCTTGGCAAAGCCATAGGCGGAAAGCATTCCTAGTGGCATTCCTAGGGACAATGGTTTTCTCGAGGCATGACAAAAATATTGATATTCGATTATCTAGCATAATCACCACTTTATTACATGGAAAGGACGTCACTATCATTCCTATGGTATTGTCCGATATTTACCGTGCCCTGACCAAGTGTCGGGAAGGAAAGGATTTCTTTGAGGGCTGCAACATCATACTCCAAATATGGTTTTTAGAGCACCTTCTCAGTCATCCTACACGGGTAAATTTTATTGTTCATTGGAGCCACAATGAGCTTAGAGATGAGTTTGAAGATTTGATTGAAGATAGGAGCTTGCCTAAGGGAGTCGAAGCATGGAGAGGGCATCTTCAAAGGTTGACCGCTACTGAAATCACATGGAACTACCACTAGTTCTCACCAAAAGAAGTCAAATACATGTCTTACCACCATTCGTTTTTGATTTTGATGGGTCTTCGGGGTTTTCACCCGTATGTGCCTATGAGAGCCCTACGCCAGTTAGGTCGAAAACAGGTAGTGCCCATAGTGGAGCGCATGCAAAGATTCACGTGGGAGGTAACATCAGAGGATCCTGTTCGTGAGGCTTATGCTCAGCAGGTTTGGGATGAAATTAAGGTGCTTGAATTTCACATTATGGTGGAAGATCATGATCGAGGAGAGTTAGACTCTTCATATTTTGAGTGGTTCTATGACCAAGATGCTTTTGGATCCAGGCAAGAGACAGTTCTGAAGAGCACGTCAGAATGGGAGACTGAAAGCAGAACAAGAGTAGGGCAGGTCAAGGAATAAATAACAAGAGATTATGAATCCATCATCGGGGCTCTACGTAGGGATATAAGTATCGCTAACGTGAATAGGGATCTGCAGTACATTGAGTTTGAAGAGTAGAAAATCAGACTGACACATGAGGTTCAAGCGCTTCAAGCACAACTTCGGCAAGCGAGAATAAAGGTTGCTGCTCAGCAACATGCAGCCATTCCAAAGCACGAAGAAATGTATTACAGCCTTATCATCCACGATCTAAGGGCTCGGGTCAGGGTTGCAGAATCAGGTAAGGACCAGGTAGAGAATGAGCTAGCAAAGGTCCAGAACAAACTGAATCTGGTGTTACAACACGAGGCGGATATATCGTACATAGCCAATAACCATGAGCGGGAGATCCAGTTTTTAAGTCAGAGCCAGGAGCATGTTAGAAGGAGGGTCTGTGAAGTGGATACTTATACTGCCCGAGGGTGTGTGACTTGCCAGGGTTTGACTCAAGAGAAATTTTCCACGGTAGCGCCCAACTTTGCATGCCACATTGCCACAGACTTGAAGCGCATATACCATGATATGGGAGGTCAGCCGCAGGAATAAGCTCCTTGACTACAATGATGCTGGTGGATTCTCCTGCAGAGATCAGAGTCTTCTTTTAGTTGGCAGTCCACTTTGATTGTTCATTTGTAGTCATCGAGTCTGTAAGAGTCTTTTGGTGTTTTAGTCTTGTTGTTTTGCCTTTTATTTATTTTTTTTATTGTTTTTAAAAAAGTTTATTTGAGTCTAGTCCGGTCTTATTTAAATGTTCGTCTTTTTTAGGTTGTATCTTTATGTAATTTTCCTTTTTCAAGTCTGGTATCAAAGAAAAAGAAAAAGAAGAAGAAAGATTCAAAAATCAATGAAAAAGATATTGTTTTAGAAAAATTTGAAAATGAACCCAAAAGATGTTGTTTTTGTACATTTAAAAGAAAAACACTTTGTTTTTGTAAATAGAAAAAAAAATAACAAAAACAAATGGTCATGTTCCTGAACTACATAATGTATGATTCATGCGGCGACACGATACGTAGGCAACCCCCAAAAGGTTCGATCGAAATATTTCTCAATAATTCCAAAATAAGGGATGAATATAAAAAGGTGTAAAAAAAAGAAGAAGAAGAAGAAAAGAGAAGAAAGAGAGAAAACAATAACGTCAATAAGTAGCAACCTTATAAGTCGGAAAGAAACATGAAGCCTTCCAAAAGCATATTAGAAGTGGTGATCTTGTTAGGATCATGTCATATTACATGTGATTCATATCTATAAAATGCTTAACCGTAACACACTTGTTGTGTCTTATCTAGTAAACTTAAGGTAGTTGGTTTGTGGTGAAACTGGCAACACATCATTACTTTACTTGATCTAAGAGGAAGGTAGCAATGGCTAACAATGATGAAATCGAGGTGGTCAGTGACGACCCTCAGGGTCAATCAATTGAGAAAGAGTTGGAGGAAGTAAGAAGATTGAAACGACAATTGCCTGATGTGTATCAGGCTTGGGTCTCCGGTCAGCCTACGCCTCAGGGTCCCTCAGAGGGAACTTTCACCGTACCCCAGGATACTCAACCACCGCTCCCCACAATGAGTGATCACATTCTACCTCCGGGGTATGTGCCCAACTACATTTTCCCTGCCGCCCCTGGTACCTCCAATGTGCGACCTCCTGCCGCACCGGTTAGGAACACCCCTCTCGTTATGTCTGGCGCGCTAGTGTATACAATCCCGCTACCAAATCCTGTGACGAGGCCAAACATCTAGCCATTATATCATGCTTATGATGGCCAATACTACTCTCCAGATATGGTTTTTAAGGTTTCAACTCCACACAATCAGACCCTATAGTATGAGTCACCTATAGAAAATGAAAAGGCTCTCAAGACAGGAGAGCCAGATGAGATGGTCAGGAAAATAAAAAGTCTTGAGCAGAACATGCAAGGACTAGGTGGTCACAAAAGTGTCTCATTCAGTAATTTGTGCTTATTTCCTCACATCCATTTGCCACCAAGTTTCAAGACCCCAAAATTTGAGAAATGTGATGGACACGGTGACCCTATCGCCCACTTGAAAAAGTACTGCAACCAGATGAGGGGCGCGGGAGGAAAAGAAGAGTTGTTGATGGCTTATTTTGGGGAGAGTCTTGTAGGGGTAGCCTCCGAATGGTTCATTGACCAAGATGTCTCTCACTGGCACATTTGGGATGACATGGCCTAAGCCTTCGTCAAACAATTTCAGTACAACATTGATATTGTGCCAGATCGCAATTCCCTGTCCAATATGAAGAAAAAGCCGACTGAAAGCTTCAGGGACTATGCCGTTAGCTGAAGAGAGCAAGCATCTAGAGTTAAGCCGCCCATGGATGACCATGAGTTAATCACTGTCTTCCTTAAGGCTCAGGATCCTGATTATTTTCAACATATGATGTCCGCAATAGGTAAGACCTTTTGCTGATGCAATCAAGATAGGAGAAATGGTCGAGAATGGCCTCAATACTGTCAAAATTATAAGTCAAGCAGCTCTCAAAGCAGCACCCAAGAAATCCAGAATAGGCCGGACAGCCTTGTTAACCAAAAGAAGAAAGATAAGGAGGCCATGATGGCATCACGGGCAAAAAGAGGCCAAAGGGGAACATCTCAACTCCCGAATCCACGATACTCAGTTGCTCCACATTATGAAACATTCAATGCTCAGTCTTATGCCAAGCCATCCAATCGCCAACATATGTGGGCCCCAGCTTTAACATACATTCATCCGCAACAACAGAACATACATTCATCCGCAACAACAGAACTCTCAATCACCCTACAACCCTTATCCAAAACAAGAGTGTGAAAGGGAACATAAGAAGAGGGACAATTTCACGCCAATCGTAGAATCCTACACAAGTTTATTTGAAAGACTAAAACGTTGTGTCATGATTGAGCCGCTTCAAGGGTATGTTCTTGATCCATATGCAAAAGGTTTTGACCCTGATGTAAGGTACATGTACCATTCTAATGTCCAAGGGCATAACATTGAGGATTGTCGGGCTTTGAAAAAGGAAATAGAACTAATAATTCAAGAAGGAATGATCGTGGTCCAAAATAATGGCATCCTAAATGTCATGACCAAGAATGCATTGTTCAGATGATTTACAATGATAAAGAATATGAGGACGGTTTGGTAAAAAATGTCAAGGACCTATCCACTGAACGCAAGGCAATCAAAATTGTTAAAGTTCTTGTTTGATGCTGATGCGCAAATTCGTAGCTAAGATGTTAAGTTTAAATATTGGAAAGCCACTCCCTACCTTGCTGGGAAGGAGTCTTGGTAACTTATTTTTGTCATAATTTCTATCATCCGGATTATTTCGAGGTTGTGATCCAGATGTTGTTTGATTGTCTTGCCATCAAACCACTCTATCCTTTAATTAATAAAATGAAAATTTTCGTTTTGTCTCATTTTAATCCATTGTGTATGGTTCTTTTGCATATATAGTTCTTTTCACGCCAATTTTAGAGACATGACATGCATGCGGAGTTTTCGGCTAGATTTTAGAAAGCATGTCTAATCTTGAATTGAATCGAGAAAAAACACTAGAAGGATAAATAAGAGGTTGAAGAACTTTGATGATAAGCATGTGTCACATGTAACCAATATAGTCATATTCGTAAAGGTTAAAGATGTTTATCTCAAACCTATCATGAATACCGGCTTAAGGATAATTGAAAGTTTTGAATCCTAGTTGGACTACTCGATAAAAGGCTTTTTGGCCACGGCCTGGCATAATCTAATCATATCAGGAAAGATGACCCAAATCTCCAAAGAAGGTGCCTTCCAGGGAATTTAAAATGGATTAGTTGGTACTGAAATGTATCATTTCACATCAAGGCAGAGACCAAGAAAATGTGGCTCCAATTTATCAAAGGTCATTTGTTGCGAACAAGATATTGACTACGGAGCTATACAACTAGCAAAACCAAGAAGCCAGTCATGTCTATCAATGCCGAACCTGAGAAAAGATAGTATGTTTGGCATTCTTGAGGCTGGGAGGCCGTTTTTCTGCTACCTTAATACTTTATACCCTTTGTCACCCTTTTGAGCCTGTTTTATTTTTCTTTGGCCCCCCTCTTGTGGAATCAACTATAGAGTCAAAGTCCAAAAAATAAAATCCATGCCACCAGAAAATAGGAGCTAGGTCAATTTTTATTTTTTAAAAAAAAAGAGAGGAGAAGAAAAGGAAAGGAGAAAAGAAAAATAGAAAAATGAAAAGAAAAACAATAAAGAAATCTTTCGTGTTAGTTTGAACTACGTTTGACTTGATTCCTTTAAAGGATACGTAGGCAGCTCTACACTAGGGTTCAGTCTAACCAAATTAAGAAATAAAAATTCCCCAGTATCTGAAACTGGGGCAGGATTTTTTTTTTTTTTTAAGTTTTTATGAAGAATCGATTCCAAGAGTTGTAAATATACAACCCTATCATCTTTGATCTATTTTGAGCCTTCATGCGACCCTTTCTTTCTAACCCTATCCAAAGGCCTTCCAAATAAAGACCTCTCAATTAGTCTTTAAGAATGCCAAGGGAAACAAGCAATAAGCAATAATTTTCACATGACATAGAACGATTCAAGTTGCTCGCACAAAAGGGAAAAAAACGATAATGAATGAAAATGAGAAAGTCTTATTGGTGAAAACTCTCATGGGAACTGTAAGGCGATAGTAAGTAGAGATAAATAAATAAGAGAGGCTGGTTAGTGAAAACCTTTCGGGGCACTGCTGGTCGAAGGTGAGTTATAATTTGATGTAAATGATTGGCACAAAGAGGCCAACTTCAAAGACGAAAAGGAACAACAAGAAAAAAGGGTAGATTCGTTGGATAGATTCGGCCGCTCAGTCCAAAATACATGTCATGAGCATTAAAGTTGGCTACCATATTCAAAGGAGCCCCTTTATTTTTTTTTTATTTTTTCCTTTTTCTTTCTTCCTTTCCCCCTAAAGTGGCATTTTCAGTTAAATACTATTCCTTCTCACTTTTACATTGCGTCATTGTGTCCATTTCCATTATTATTTTGAGTAAGACTTTGTTAAAACAAACAAGAAATGATTTCAAAATCTGTTACCAGCTTTCTAACTGTCTATCCTAGTACATCAAAGAGGACATACCCAGGGAGCAACATGCATAATAAGTTGTTGAAGTTAACCATGATCTGAGGGTTCATGCAAACGGAAGTTCCAAAGAGAAAACTTTGCTGGTCTCTATTTGCTTACAAATCCAACAAAGAAAGGGCCACAAAATTGGTCGCCATTTCCCGGAAATGCAAAACAAATGATGTGGGGCGACATTAACAAAGGCACAAATCCAACTGTGATTTCCTCTGATAAGCAGAACAAAGTGTTTTGAAGAAATCAAAAAGGTTGCAAGACTTGCTTCATGGGCAAAGCTGATAGCACCACAGACATAAATTGATACCGGGCGCAGATAATCAAAATTGATTTTTTTAAAAAAACAAATTGCCAAAGGGTGTATGACATCCGGGTACGAAACAGTCGGGGGCAATGATAGAAAGCCAAGGTCTCTAGAAAGCAATACAGATTATCCGAGCAACTCAGTACAGCGCTAAAAGAATCAGGTCTTCTTCAGAAGGTCACCGCGAATTCAGACTACTCAGGGCATCAAGGCCACAAACCGGCCACCACTTTGAAAACTCACAAATCTCTCTTTATTTGAAGCAGGAAACAAAGTAGTGTAGAAATGAAGTTCTCAAAGGACGAATGTCACCAAAGGTAAATTCTTCAAAGTCTGTGCTTTTTCTTTCTAGATATGCCTATAATCACATAATCAACCACTGCATTTTCCAGCATAAGGTACACCAGTCCTTAGCTGAGGTTCCATTTTGACATAGGGCACAGCACTCCTAGTCGCATGTTTAGTATAGGGTACACCAATCCCTAGCTGTATTTTCCAACCAAAGGTACACTAATCCTTAGTGAGGTTCCACTTTAATACAAGGTATCCTATCCCTGGTTACTTTCTCTCTAAGTGATACAAGGCGTCATCCCTTGATTACATTTTGTCAGCAATACAGGGTGCCAATCCCTGGCCATATTCTCTCTTAGTAGGGTGCCAACCCCTGGTTACATTCATTCTCACTGATACAGGGCGCCAACCCTTGATTATATTCCCTCTTAGTGATACAGGACGCCAACCCCTGGTTACATTCTTTCTTAGTGATATAGGGCGCCAACCCCTGGTTACATTCTTTCTCAGTGATACAGGGCGCCAACCCCTGGTTACATTCCCTCCATGTTTTTCAACCTCACTCGTAGGAGACACACTTTCTAGTTTGAGTCATTCCAATAGGAGACGCATTTCCTAATATGAACCATTAATGCTAGGAGATGCACTTCCTAGTCCAAACCTTTCAACCTCACTCGCAGGAGACATACTTCCTGGTTTGAGCCATTCCAATAGGAGACACACTTCCTAATATGAACCATTAATCCTATGAGACGCACTTTCTAGTCAAAGCCTTTCAACCTCACTCGTAGGAGACGCACTTTCTAGTTTGAGTCATTCCAATAGGAGACACACTTCCTACTCTGAACCATCAATCCTAGGAGACGAACTTCCTAGTCCAAGACTTTCAACCTCACTCGTATGAGACACACTTCCTAGTTTGAGTCATTCCAATAGGAGACGCACTTCCTATTGTGAACCATCAATCCTAGGAGATACACTTCCTAGTCCAAGACTTTCAACCTCACTCATAGGAGACACACTTCTTAGTTTGAGTCATTCCAAAAGGAGATGCACTTCCTACTATGAACCATCAATCCTAGGAGACGAACTTCCTAATCCAAGACTTTCAACCTCACTCGTAGGAGACGCACTTTCTAGTTTGAGTTATTCCAATAGGAGATGCACTTCCTAATCAGAACTATCAATCCTAGGAGACGCACTTCCTAGTCCAAGACTTTCAACCTCACTCGTAGGAGACGCACTTTCTAGTTTGAGTTATTCCAATAGGAGATGCACTTCCTAATCAGAACTATCAATCCTAGGAGACGCACTTCCTAGTCCAAGACTTTCAACCTCACTCGTAGGAGACGCACTTTCTAGTTTGAGTTATTCCAATAGGAGATGCACTTCCTAATCAGAACTATCAATCCTAGGAGACGCACTTCCTAGTCCAAGACTTTCAACCTCACTCGTAGGAGACGCACTTTCTAGTTTGAGTTATTCCAATAGGAGATGCACTTCCTAATCAGAACTATCAATCCTAGGAGACGCACTTCCTAGTCCAAGACTTTCAACCTCACTCGTAGGAGACGCACTTTCTAGTTTGAGTTATTCCAATAGGAGATGCACTTCCTAATCAGAACTATCAATCCTAGGAGACGCACTTCCTAGTCCAAGACTTTCAACCTCACTCGTAGGAGACGCACTTTCTAGTTTGAGTTATTCCAATAGGAGATGCACTTCCTAATCAGAACTATCAATCCTAGGAGACGCACTTCCTAGTCCAAGACTTTCAACCTCACTCGTAGGAGACGCACTTTCTAGTTTGAGTTATTCCAATAGGAGATGCACTTCCTAATCAGAACTATCAATCCTAGGAGACGCACTTCCTAGTCCAAGACTTTCAACCTCACTCGTAGGAGACGCACTTTCTAGTTTGAGTTATTCCAATAGGAGATGCACTTCCTAATCAGAACTATCAATCCTAGGAGACGCACTTCCTAGTCCAAGACTTTCAACCTCACTCGTAGGAGACGCACTTCCTAGTTTGAGTCATTCCAATAGGAGACGCACTTCCTACTATGAACCATCAATCCTAGGAGACACACTTCCTAATCCAAGACTTTCAACCTCACTCATAGTAGACGCACTTCCTAGTTTGAGTTATTCCAATAGGAGACGCACTTCCATATCAGAACTATCAATCCTAGGAGACGCACTTCCTAGTCCAAGACTTTCAACCTCACTCATAGGAGACGCACTTCCTAGTTTGAGTCATTCCAATAGGAGACGCACTTTCTACTATAAACCATCAATCCTAGGAGACGCACTTCCTAGTCCAAGACTTTCAACCTCGCTCGTAGGAGACGCACTTTCTAATTTGAGTTATTCCAATAGGAGACGCACTTCCTAATCAGAACTATCAATCCTAGGAGACACACTTCCTAGTCTAAGACTTTCAACCTCACTCGTAGGAGATGCACTTCCTAGTTTGAGTTATTCCAATAGGAGACACACTTCCTAATCAGAACAATCAATCCTAGGAGACGCACTTCCTAGTCCAAGCCTTTCAACCTCACTCGTAGGAGACATATTTCCTAGTTTGAGTAATTCCAATAGGACACGCACTTCCTAATCAGAACTATCAATCCTAGGAGACGCACTTCCTAGTCTAAGCCTTTCAACCTCAATCGTTGGAGACACACTTCCTAGTTTAAGTTATTCCAATGGGAGATGCACTTCCCAATCTAAACCATTAATCCTAGGAGACGCACTTCCTAGTCCAAGCTCTTCAACCTTACTCGTAAGAGACACACTTCCTAGTTTGAGTCATTCTATTGGGAAACGCACTTCCTAATCTGAACCATCAATCCTAGGAGACACACTTCCTAGTCAAATCCTTTCAACCTCACTCGTAGGAGATGAACTTCCTAGTTTGAGTCATTCCAATAGGAGACGCACTTCCTACTATGAACCATCAATCCTAGGAGATGCACTTCCTAGTCCAAGATTTTCAACCTCACTCATAGGAGACGCACTTCCTAGTTTGATCATTCCAATAGGAGACGACGCACTTCCTCCTTTGAACCATCATACTAGGAGACACACTTCCTAGTCAAAGCCTTTCAACCTCACTCGTAGGAGACGCACTTCCTAGTTTGAGTCATTCCAATAGGAGACGATGCACTTCCTCCTTTGAACCATCAATCCTAGGAGACACACTTCCTAGTCAAAGCCTTTCAACCTCACTCGTAGGAGACACACTTCCTAGTTTGAGTCATTCCAATAGGAGATGCACTTCCTAGTCCAAGACTTTCAACCTCACTCATAGGAGACACACTTCCTAGTTTGAATCATTCCAATAGGAGACGCACTTCCTACTCTGAACCATCAATCCTAAGAGACGCACTTCATAATCTTAACCATTAACCCTAGGAGACGCACTTCCTAGTACAAGCCTTTCAACCTCACTCGTAGGAGACGCACTTCCTAGTTTGAGTCATTTCAATATGAGATGCACTTTCTAAATCCATACCTTTATTTCTAGGAGACACGCTTCCTAGTTCGAGTCTTTCTGTGATGACCCAAAAGGTCATTTTATGTTTTAGAACTCAAATATGCGCTCTTAGGCTTAAAACTCTCATTTTTACACTCCTCGATTTGCGTGTGCACTCTGGACAGGTTTCCGGAAAGCTTTTATGTTGAAAACCTAATGAAAATAAGAAGTTTTGCTTTAAAAGTTGATTTTAGTTGACTTCGGTCAACATTTTTGGTAAACGGCCCCGGATCAGTATTTTGATGGTCTCGGTGGGTCAGTATCGAATTATGGGACCTGGGCGTATGCCCGGAATCAAATTCAGATGTCCCTATCTCAAATTATGAATATTTGATGAAAATTAAAAGTCTGAAAATTAATTGTTTTTTTAGAATTTAGTGATGTTGGGAATTGTTAGTAACGGGTCGGTATTTTGGTTTCGGAGCCCGGTACAGGTTCATTATGATATTTAAGACATGTCTGAGAAATTTGGTGAGAAACAGAGTTGATTTGATGTGATTCGGACCTTCGGTTGAGAAAATAGTAATTTTTAAGTGTTCTTGAGGATTTCATTCGATTTGGTGCTACGTTCGTAGTTCTAGGTGTTATTTTGGCGATTTGATCGTGCGAGAAAGTTTGTATGATATTTTTAGACCTGTGTGCATGTTTGGTTTGGAGCCCCGAGGGCTCGGGTGAGTTTCGGATAGGCCACGAGATGTTTTGGACTTTGGAAATCTTATTTTTCTGCAGAGTCTGTGTTCTGGCATGTCCTTCTTCGCGTTCGCGAAGGTACTCTCGCGAACGCGAAGAGTAAACTGGGCAGCTGAAGTTTTCTTCTTCGCGAATGCGAAGTCCTGGTCGCAAACGCAAAGTGATGGGGGACTTACCCTTCGCGAATGCGACTGCCTCAACGCGAACGCGAAGCATGTGGGGACATTGGTGGTTGGTTGTTGCTTCATTGCGAACGCGAGCCATGTCTCCCGAACGCGAAGGCCATGGGGGAGTGATCATCGCAAACGCGAGATGGGTTTCCCGAACGTAAAGGCTTGGCAGCCAGTACCCTTCGCGAACGTGACAGTGCTCTCGCGAACGTGATGAACACTGTCGCCCAGCACTTAACAGAATCAAAAAACTGGATTTTAGCCAAAAACTCATTTTTCTCAAAAACCAAACGGTGAGAGGCGATTTTGCAAGAGTCATTTCTTCCCCAAATTGTTGGTAAGTGATTCTAAACCATTTTCTTTCAATTACCCATTACATTTCTTGAATTTTCAACCAAAACTTTAGAGTTTCATGGTAGAATTAGGGGTTAGGGTAGAAACTAGGAATTTCGAGAATTTGGGGATTTAGACCTCAATTTGGGGCCGGATTCCAAAACTAATTATATATTTGGGGTCGGGGATGAATGAGTAAAAGGATTTTTGTCCGAACCTCGGGTTTTGACCAAGCGGGTCCGGGGTCGATTTTTCGACTTTTTGGAGGAAAGTTTGTGAAATTTAATTTATGAAATATAATTAATTCCTTTAGCAATATTTGATATTATTGAGTCATTGTTGAATAGATACGAGTGGTTTGGAGGTGAATTCCAAAGAAAAAGTTGTGATTGAGAATTAAGTGGCTTTCGGAGCGAGGTAAGTGTTGTGTCTAACTTTGGCTTAAGGGAATAGGTATTGTGTGAGTATTTGCTACGTGTTTTGTTGTTGAATACGACGTGTAGTTGAGGTGACGAGCATCTATACGTTGTGGTCGAGTCATAGTATGTGAGTGAAATTTTATTTCTTGCAAATTGTAGTCTTAAATCTTGTTATCCATGCTTATTGTTGTTGTTGAAATGTTGGGAGACTTGTATCCTATTCCACTAAGGCCGATAAGATTGTGAATATTTATTTGAGGTCAAGATGTTAAATTGTGAAAGTAATCATTGATGAAATATTGATTTCTTGTGAAACTTCTCTCTATCCGTTGTTATTGATTCTGTGAGTTGTGAGGAAGAGTGTAAAGCATGAAGGGTGATGTAGTGCATGAATTATTTATATTGTGAGGAAGAGAGTAAAAGCATGAAGGGTGATGTCGTGCAGTCTTATTTGTTATTTGGTGAGGTTGAGAGTAAAAGCACGAAGGGTGATGTCGTGCAGTTTTCCTTTGCTGTTTTAATTGCTCAATTCGTTTAAGGGATTTTCTGTTTAATTCTGTCTTTTCATTGTCCTCACTCTTTATGTTGTATTTCCCCATTGTATGTTCCCTTCCCAATATTTCTGCATTATTGCTTTGTTTACTGTTGTTGCCACTAGCATGATTATACTGTTCAGGTTATATGTGGGTGCCTTGTCCTAGCCTCATCACTACTTCGCCGAGGTTAGGCTCGACACTTACCAGTACATGGGGTTGGTTGTACTGATGCTGCACTATGCACTTTCTGTGCAGATTTGGATACCGACTCAGGTTGATCGAGATTTGCTACTGGTCCGCTGTCCGGAGACTCAAGGTAGATCTGTCGGCGTTCACAGACCTTGAAGTCCCCGTCTATATTTTATGTCCTACTGTTTTCTCATTCAGACCATTGTATTTCTTTCAGACTATTACTTGTCGTAAATTCTAGAATGCTCGTGAATGGTGACTCCAGATCCGGGTGGAAGTAGTTAATACAATTTTATGATATTCCGCACTTATTATATTCCATCTTAGTTAATTATTTTAATTACTGAATGGAAATAAGAAATTGGTTAATGATTCTCTAATGTTGGCTTGCCTAGCAAGTGAAATGTTCGGCGCCATCACGGTCCCGTCGGTGGAAAATTTCAGGTCGTGACACTTTCAACCTCACTTGTAAGAGACGCACGTGCTAGCTTGAGTCAACCGTGTTCATTCTAATAGGAGACGCACTTCCTAATATGAGTCATCAATCCAAGGAGATGTAATTCCTAGTTCGAGTCCTTCAATATCACAGTCATTCCAATGCTACCCATGGGAGATGCACCTCTTAAGTCTAAGTTTTATCAATTTTACACCTAAGATAAGAACATCCTTTTCGGAGCCTTTAGTTTCATGTTTTCATCTTTCAAATAAAATAAGTTGATCCGCAGCTTTACCCAATAACTTACCAAATTTTCTCAGTGCCAAACTGGGGCAGAAAATTTTGTTCGTTTTGTTTGTCTTTATGGATTTGCAGGCCCTGCCGTAGAGCACATGTTGTGACGATTAAAGCTTGCAGTTTCAGTTTCTCATCAGAAGAAAGAAATCTTTCGATCACAAGATAGTTGGAGTTAACTTTGAAAATGTGTCACCGACCCAGCATCTCAAGATTCATCTTCTCAAATTCGAATCAGGAAGGCGAGTGACTGAGATTGAGTCATAATCTTTTCTTCAAAGAGCATCAAGATCCAATCTAAGGTCAACACAAGCGAGCAAGTCAAGAATCAAGATTTGACTCCAAGAGGCACATAGATAGGAATTTTGTAACTCTTAGTTTGTAGACATATGTAGTTCTTTTCTCTTTTTCTTTTGATGTAAGAAGCAAGTAATGGTAACAGCAACAACAACAACAACAACAGTCTTAACTCCAATGTCTGGTAGTCCCAGCTACCAAATTTTTTCAGAACTACACTGACATGATTCCTTTATAGCCGAGGATATGTAGGCAACCTCGGAAGCAAGGTTTGGTCACCCTTTTTCAGAAAATGCTTTCATTGGAGTATTATGTGAGCAAAAATTAGCGATGGCCTTCATTTTTCTTTGCACGAAAACTCTTCATGTTCTCGAGCAAAGAGGGGCAGTTGTGAATACCTAATTTTTGCACTAGTTTAACACCTCCTAAAGTCATTAGTGTATTGTTATTTTAATTATTTTCTAGCATAATTTAATTATGTCTAGCATAATTTATGATTTTTTTATTTGTATTATTATTATTATTTATATTATTTATATTTTTATTATTAGTTGTGTTTGATCTATGTTAGCTTAGTCGTTCATAGTTATTAATCACTGATAATTAGTTATTTATTAGCTTTGAAATAGCTATTCTCTTAGTCATGATAGTTGATAATAAAAGTTTCAAGCACTTAGTGAATTTCTTTATATTGGATTTGAGTATTTGAATTTTGTGTTGATAAAAGCTCAAATTAAAGAAGGAATAGTACAATTGGTTGTTTCTACTGTGCAAAGACTTTGGAGTACAAAACTCAAAAGCCATTTTGTGGTGACAAATACAATACTTTTTTAGAGCTTTTGAACAGTATTTAGCACACAAAGTTAGACTTTTGGTGAATCAAAATCTGTCCAAACAATCTGACTTTATTTGCCTATTTAAAGGGCTGCTCTTCTCCTATAAAAGGGCTCACATTCTATATTACACGGAGACACATCCCAGATAGTTTCTTAAAGACATATATGTTTGAGAAACATCAGTAGCTTAATACATATGGCAAGCTGAAATTTCAGAGCTTTGTGAGTATTATTTGTGTCACGACCCAATTTCACCTATAGGTCATGATGGCGCCGGACATCGCTATCAGGCAAGCCAACAATACATACTTAGCTTAATTACCCATTTTAGTATTTTTGAAATCAAAATTTCTCCAATGAAATAATAAAGATAAAACGCATAGAGTAAATGATAAATACTTTAGCAACAACCATTCCCAAAACCCGGTATCACAAGTGCATGAGCATTTACTAGGAAATTAAAATAAAATATAGCATATGTCCAGAATACAAATTAGACAGGAAAATATAATAACTCTCAAGGAGATTCTATTAGTTGCGGATCGTAATATAGAATGCAGTTCACCTATGTCCCCACAATTATTAACCGCACCTCTGCGCCCACAAGGCCGCTATACATATATGTACCTGCACAATAAAATGTGCAGCAAGTGCAGTATGAGTACGAAAACAACGTGTACCCAGTAAGTATCAAGCCTAATCTCGAAGAGGTAGAGACGAGATGGCCGACTATGACACTCACTATGGGTCAATAATATTAAATAATAATGAATATAGAAATATTTATATCAACGTGATTCACAGAGTTAACAATAATTTTAGTGAACCAGCAGAAGTAATTAAATTTCTTCAATTCCAATAATTCTCAATATATTAATTAAATTCATTTAATTCAAATAATTTCTAATATATTAATTAAATTAAGCACGATTTCTGCTGAGGTCGTACAGCCCGATCAATAGTTTCGTGTACACTGCCGAGGGACGTGCAGCATGATCCATAGATGCATCTATCCTGCCGAGGCGTTCGGCCCGCTCCACAAGAAAGGAGGACATTTTCTTATGTACCTCCGGAATGAGAGTATATTTGTTATAAGATAAATTCAGGAGGAAGAACAATTTCTCTTAACAATTAATTAATTTAAACAGGAATAAAAATCAAGTATATGAGATTTCCATACTTTAATATATATATATATATATATATATATATATATATATATATATA
>AWOL01S0027836.1:13815-24030 GCA_000715115.1 Nicotiana otophora | reverse complement strand
GGAAGTATTCTCGTAGGTGCGGCTCCACAGATGCGGATAGCATATCGCAGAAGCGAACTTTGAAGGGAACACTGACTCCGCAGAAGCGGACTTGCACGCGCAGATGCGCAATCACATATGTGAACTTTGAGCGCAGATGCAGTGAATCGATCACAGAAGCGGTTTCTGCCTTCCAAACCTTTTTCCGCAAATGTGGATATTTCCTTGCGGATGTGAGGTCGAAAAAGCGACCAGTGTTCCGCAGATGTGGAATCACTGAAGAATTTTGCACTGTTTCAACTCTTTTTTGCTCAATTCTACTTCAATTGAATTCAACTCTCTTCATGGCATCATTTACTTGAAAATCTAGCAATACACATCATAAACAACCTCATATTATAATTAAAGGATGCAAAATCTAAAGAAAAGAGACTAAAATAAGTGGTAAAATCACCACTCATCAGCACCCCCAACTTAAAGCTTTTGCTTGTCCTCAAGCAAATCAAAGCCAACAATTCAATGAGGTTCTACCATTTAAAGCACAAGTAGTATTGCTATCATTTACAAATCACATCCTCGAATTAAGCACCATACTTATGAATTTGGTTGGTACTAATAATTAGGCTCAAGCATGTGAATCTTAACCAAATAACTCTCTCATTTAGAAACAACTTCAAGAAATGCAAAGGAGTTTTAAAATAATCAAGTGACAACAAAAAGCCTCAAGAAGTGACTCAAAAGCACTTTTCTACTACATATGCTCAATTAACACAATTCGGAATCTATCAATGTCACCAATCCATCCTAATCCATGTGCCCTCACAAGAAAAAAAGTCCCAAAACCATCAGATTTACAATAACAACACAAAGGAAAAATGCACAAAGACACTCACTCTCAACAAAGAATTTCAAGTGTTATAAAATATCATGCCATAAGCTTGCCCTTATTTTAATTCGCCGCCTATTCAAGAACATTCGGTTGGAGATCCCATAAGGAGGTTTTAATCTTGTAATGTAGGTTTAGGAAAGGGTCGGATAAGCATTTGGGATACAAGTGACTACACCCTCCTTGAACACTACTCACATTTGTCTTTATTTTGCACTTTGCTTCTTTTTTTACAAAAAAGCCAAATAGACCTTATTGACATCTAGTTACCAATATAGAACCACCTTAAAGTACCTCTCTAATTTTCTCAAGATTCCATATTTCTTTTTAATTTTTTTATTATATATATAACTACTTTCTTTTGGAGCTTGAGTATCTTCATATAAACAACTTTGAGGTATATGTTTCTAAACTCAATGTACAACCTTACCAATTTCCAACATGACACCAACACCCCCAACTTAGTCTTTTAGCCTCATTCTCAATATTCAAGGAGGGACCGGTTCAAAAGAGGGAATTATTTCACAAAAGGGTTAAGGTTTGTAATGAGGTGGCCAAAGAAAAAGGTTAAAAGCTCAAATGGGGTAAACTAGTGATAATATTTATGCAATGGTAGGCTTGGAAGGCTAAAGAGGCTTTTTCAAAGATTACAAAGAATGCCTAAGGTCATCCCTCCAACCAAACATAATTAACATTCACATTGAAAGACCAACCGGGGCAGTTCTAGTTGATAGAAGCAAACACAAGAATTATTCTTAAGAAGAACTAACACACATGGCATATGAACTAATCAAGACGGCTCAATGTTATTCTTAATAAGAGCATTTAGAGCAATATTATGCCAACTAATGGGTAAAGAGTCACCAAATGAGCCAAAACGTTGTCACAAAAATTATTCTTCCTCATGCAACTTACTTTTTCAATTTAAAACCAAAATTCGGAAGGGTATTCTTAATTCACACTTAACATACAAGAGACTAATTTCATTAGTACCAAATAATACAAAAGTCCCCACATAACAAAACAAGACTAATTCCCTTAAGAAAGTCATCATGCCATCCATCATAGGGAAAACTCATCTGGTTCTACACAAAAATATTCCTCGGGAAAGAACCATAACATAAAGAAAACCCAAGAAAATACTACTAAAGAAATAAAAATAATATAAACTAAAACTACTAAAGAATATAAAATAAACACTAAAGACATAAAAATAAAATAACAAAAACTACTAAAGCAAATAAAATAACAAAAGCAACTAATACTAAAGGAACAAAAATAACATAAACTAAAAATTACTAAGGAAAATAAATAAAGAAAACATTAATAGAATAACAAAAGTGACTAATCTACAAATATTTCATTAATCACAAATTACGCTCGGCAAGAGCACATGATAAGCAATATTGAAACAAGCCCGGCAAGGGCACACATTATCTATACCACAGCATAAACCCGACAAGGGCACAAATTAAGCATCAATGTACGAATAAAGTATACTCTCTAAAGCCACTCCCAACTAAAAATATTGTAGTGTCCTCACTGCATAATATCAAAATGAAATAAGAGTAGTTTGAGGGTCTCCTTGAGGTCTGCATCAGACTAGCAGACTGTGGGAGAAAAGCTAATCACTACCGTGAAGAACTCTCGGCCTCATCATCATCAGTATCATCAGCATAATCACCAACAACACTCGACATGAAGGAGTACTTTTCACTATCATCGTCGTCCTCAATAGGTATCTTCCTGTTCGGCTACCCCTATTTGAAGATGGCCTTGATGCCTCTCTACATCATGATCATAAACCTTCCCTTCTTCTTGTTTTTTGCTTTCTCATTTTGGAAATTTGACTGAAGGTCTACATGTTCCTTGGACAAGTCGCCATAGGCTGCCTCGAGTCTGCCAACAGATGCTGCCATCTTCTCATAAGACTCTGCCTGCCTTTTCTGTGCATCTAGATAGGCCTTCATGTCTTCCCTGATACATTATTTGGGCCTAGGCTGGGGTGTGAGGGTCCGCTAGGGAGCTGTGACACTAAATCACGGATAACGCCAAGCTGCAGGTTCAACATCCCAAATGGTCCCTCAGGCAATGCTGCCTGTGAGGATGACTCTGGTCCGACAACAGTGGTGACTTTCCTCTTCTTGCTCTTTACTGCACTACCCTCGCCCGTTACTCTTAACGGATGAAAGGGTTTGTCAGCCGGCAACCAATGATCGGTGCTGCGTACCTCAACCTCTGCCCGCCTGCACAACTCTGTAATTAGTGAAGGAAACATCAACCCTGGGCTATCGTCTAGCAAATACTCTCCCAGCTCCCGCAAGATATAGTGAACGACATTCATAGGAATGCCGTGTAGAATGCATGCAATGATCAAGGCTATGGTATATGAGACATCTGAAACATTTCCACAGGGTGATACCCTGTTGCAGAGGATGTAGAGCCACATTTTGGCTTCAGCTGTGAAGTCAATCGACTTCAAACCCTTTCTCTTGTTGGCCCATTTTACTCTCGTGCTTGCGAGATAGAGTTTAGCAACAAGCCATTCTTCGTTGTTGCAATGTTCCTTTTCTCGAACCGGCTTAAGTGGATGGTCAGGAAGCCCTAGAATGTCATTGATCTGCTCAGTCGCAAACCTCACTATTTTTCCCCTTATGGTGAGTTGTGGGTCGGCGAATTTCGTACGCTTAAGATTAGCATAAAACTCACAAACCCACTCCTCATTTGCACAGAGAAGGAATGAAGTACGACCATCCAGAGGCTTGTAGACGGCCATAGAATTTTGGAAGTAGCTCGACCAATTTCTCCTCGGCGATCCCCTTTTCAAGCACAATCATTTCAAGCACGATCATTTTTGTGAGAAGCGTGAGTTATCAAATTGTTCCTCCACAGCTTCCTCTTTAATTTCAAGATCAAGCGGAGCATTTTTGTTCATGTTCAAGTCCATTTTAGCTCAAAGTACCTTCAAAAAAATCAAAACAATGTTAGTCAAAAAGTAGAATCATGTTAAGCAATTCAAAACAATGCAATTAGGCCAATGAATCAAGTCAAACGGGCCCCGGAAGCTCCAGTTGCGAAGCTACTGGTTTTGGCAAAACTGCCCAGTTTCCGCACATGCGGAAAAACCATCGCAGGTGTGGTCCCACTTCTACGGGTTTCCTTTCGCTTCTGCGGTTTTTCCTAGCTAACCAAAAATCTCACCTGCGGAACTTTCAACGCAGGTGTGAGGCCGCATATGCAGCATTTTGTTTCTCTTCTGCGATGTTCATCAGAGGGTTCAAAAGCCCAAAATTTTTCGACTCTTTTTACTTCTAAGCATGATTTTAGCATATAATTTATACTCAAGAATTCTAAATTAGTGTACTACATGGACCTACGACGCTATTAAACCTGATTTTGTGGTACTTAGCAAACAAGTTTCTTTTGGACAATTCGTCGAACACATTGCAAGCAGTGAGAAAGTTTGCTTCTTTACCCAAATTGGGTACTCAGACTTCCCCTGAAGTCATTTGTTTTTATCATCAACATCACACACCAGCACACTCTCAACCGATTTCCCTCAATCCTAAAACTAACAGTGATTATAAATTTTTTTTACATAAAAACGGGACTGTAGAAAGGATGGGATGAAGAAGAAAGGAGAAGTAGAAGTAGAAGATAGGAGTAGATGAGGGGACTAAGAACCATACCTGTGTGTCTTGTGTGTGAGAATTTGAGTGTGAGCAGATGGTGTGAGAGATGAGAGGAGTTTGAGTTTGGGGGAAAAACAGTTAGAGTATACCTGATGAAATGAGGGCTTGGTTCATTAAACCTGCCCGATTTTCACACCNATTTTGTTTCTCTTCTGCGATGTTCATCAGAGGGTTCAAAAGCCCAAAATTTTTCGACTCTTTTCACTTCTAAGCATGATTTTAGCATATAATTTATACTCAAGAATTCTAAATTAGTGTACTACATGGACCTAAGACGCTATTAAACCTGATTTTGTGGTACTTAGCAAACAAGTTTCTTTTGGACAATTCGTCGAACACATTGCAAGCAGTGAGAAAGTTTGCTTCTTTACCCAAATTGGGTACTCAGACTTCCCCTGAAGTCATTTTTTTTTATCATCAACATCACACACAAGCACACTCTCAACCGATTTCCCTCAGTCCTAAAACTAACAGTGATTATAAAAAAAGTTTACATAAAAACGGGACTGTAGAAAGGATGGGATGAAGAAGAAAGGAGAAGTAGAAGTAGAAGATAGGAGTAGATGAGGGGACTTAGAACCATACCTGTGTGTCTTGTGTGTGAGAATTTGAGTGTGAGCAGATGGTGTGAGAGATGAGGGGAGTTTGAGTTTGGGGGAAAAAAGTTAGAGTATACCTGATGAAATGAGGGCTTGGTTCATTAAACCTGCCCGATTTTCACACATGTGGCTAAGTAAGCGCTTCTGCGAAGCCGTTTCTGCGCTTACGCTACCGCACCTGCGCATGTTGCACATCTGCGCCTGGATTTCTACTTCTGCGTGAGCGCACCTGTGTGATTGTGTCCGCAGGTGTGGTTGCACCAGACTTCAGCTGGACAGTTCTGGGCAGCCACTGTTTTGGCTTGTTCCAACACTTCAAACCCCTTAATTCAACTCCAAAAAATCTGAAACTTTGCAGATTAGTCGAAAATAACATAATAAACTATTCTAAAAAAAGAATTTTAAAAACGACCAAAACTTTTAAAAACGATGGGTTGCCTCCTACCAAGCGCCGCATTTAATGTCGTGGCACGACGCGGATCAACTTTACCACTTTTCTCGCCACTTGGACGATATGAATTGGGCACCTAACTTGGAATCAAGATTGTGACCACGAGCGGTAGGGGGTGGTAGGTAGATGATCAAGCCAAACTTTAATTTCTTCATTTTGCATTTCTTGGCTTTCATTTGAGGAATGTCATTTTGCCTTCTTGAATATGCAAATTGCAAAATGTATGGCTCTTGTTTTTCTTCTTTGCACTTCCATATGGATTCGCACAGCTCAATTCCCATATCACCATGCAATTCCAAAGTTGAAAAATGCTTGGAATGCGACCTCAAGACTTCAAATTGCAATTCTTCATGGATTTTGACATCCTCTTTTTCTTCCGAACTAGAGTCAACTTCAACCATATTTTCAATTACACCGGTTGACTTTAATTCCATATTTTTCTTGACATCACTAACAAGCATGGAGTCGGTTGGCGGATGTTCAATTCTTGATTCCTCAAAATAAAGATCACTTTCTTCCTCGATGTCGGACTATTCTTGATCTCTTTCCACACTCTCAAGTTAGAGTATACCTGATGAAATGAGGGCTTGGTTCATTAAACCTGCCCGATTTTCACACATGTGGCTAAGTAAGCGCTTCTGCGAAGCCGTTTCTGCGCTTACGCTACCGCACCTGCGCATGTTGCACATCTGCGCCTGGATTTCTACTTCTGCGTGAGCGCACCTGTGTGATTGTGTCCGCAGGTGTGGTTGCACCAGACTTCAGCTGGACAGTTCTGGGCAGCCACTGTTTTGGCTTGTTCCAACACTTCAAACCCCTTAATTCAACTCCAAAAAATCTGAAACTTTGCAGATTAGTCGAAAATAACATAATAAACTATTCTAAAAAAAGAATTTTAAAAACGACCAAAACTTTTAAAAACGATGGGTTGCCTCCTACCAAGCGCCGCATTTAATGTCGTGGCACGACGCGGATCAACTTTACCACTTTTCTCGCCACTTGGACGATATGAATTGGGCACCTAACTTGGAATCAAGATTGTGACCACGAGCGGTAGGGGGTGGTAGGTAGATGATCAAGCCAAACTTTAATTTCTTCATTTTGCATTTCTTGGCTTTCATGTGAGGAATGTCATTTTGCCTTCTTGAATATGCAAATTGCAAAATGTATGGCTCTTGTTTTTCTTCTTTGCACTTCCATATGGATTCGCACAGCTCAATTCCCATATCACCATGCAATTCCAAAGTTGAAAAATGCTTGGAATGCGACCTCAAGACTTCAAATTGCAATTCTTCATGGATTTTGACATCCTCTTTTTCTCCCGAACTAGAGTTCAACCATATTTTCAATTACACCGGTTGACTTTAATTCCATATTTTTCTTGACATCACTAACAAGCATGGAGTCGGTTGGCGGATGTTCAATTCTTGATTCCTCAAAATAAAGATCACTTTCTTCCTCGATGTCGGACTATTCTTGATCTCTTTCCACACTCTCAAGTTAGTGGGCATAGCGAGCCTCAACCAATATTTTCATTTGCTTTTCCAAGGTGCGGATATCATCATCATTTTGAGTCAGTGCTTGTTTTAAGTCCTCGTGTGACAAGTTGTGCTTCTCCTTATTTTCAAGAATGGCCTCCAACATGAGTATCATCCTCTTATTTTAAGCATTTGAGAGTTCTTCTTGGTTTTGATCAAGTGCCAAGGAAGGATTTTCGGCTTCCACATCTAAGGAAAGTTCTTGGCTATCATTCACTTTCAAGGATTTTTGTACCTGTAAAGCGTCAAGCATTTCTCCCATTTGTAAGTTCAACCTTTCAAGTGCCAAGTCATTTTGGAGACTATTTTCCAAAAGCTCCTCCAAGGCACTTTGCTCTTTATTTCCTCCTTCAAGTAGGCATTCCACCATGAGCTTGAACTCTCCGTTTTTACCATGCTCAACTTCTTCCACTTCCATATCCCTATACTTGTCATCACAAAAAGTTGAATCATCATAGCAGGGGTTTGGGGAAGGGATGAAAAAATAAGCACAATTATCTAAATAATCATTTTGACGACCACACTTATCACAAATACTCCATTTATGGGTTTGAGATTGTGTGCACAATCTGCCCCCGGGAGAATTTAAATAATTTTTCCACGAGTGTGGTCCTCCACAATAAGGACAAAGGTCATCAAAGTATGAACAACTACCATCCGACCAATTTTCATTATATGATGCCATTTTTAAAAACTAAGAAAATAAACAAGAAATAACTAATAAAATAAACTAAGATAAGAAAAATTAATTGCACAAATATTCACAAGTTTGGATCAACACACGTGTGCTTACTTCCCAAATAACCTAAATACGCCAAATTGTTCCCCGGCAACGGTGCTAATTTTGATGACGTCCAAATACACTACTAAAAAGTAAATGGACATGGTCGCATGGAATATAATTTACCCAACTATGAGTCGGGGTCGAATCCCACAGAGAATAATATGTAGGCGATTAGGCGTGTAAGAGAATTATCACTTATTATGCTAAGCCAAACACTTAGAAATGTTTTGAGAAAATATTTATAACTAATTGCAAAAGTATAAACTAACCTAGAAAGCAAATAAAATGATCAATGGCTACAAGCATGGATGCATAGGGAATTACACTCAAGTAACGATCCAACGTATTTCACGATTTTATAAATTTGAGCGAGTTTATGTTAATTAGCCTCGGGTGATAATTCTATATTAGCTTCTTCCGAAACTAACAAGACTTTCTAATTGAATTATCCTTAAAACAATTAAGAGATTAAGCACACTCGAATATGGATACAAGTAGTCCAATCCTATCCCTAGGTAGAATCTATAAAATGAAGGTTAAAGCCTCAAGTTCTTGTTAATTAATCTTTCCCAACACCAAATTATCTTTTCCAAAATTAATTCGAAGTAAATGGGCGGGTCGTAGGGTTAGCTAATCCCTTTGGAAACATTAAAAAACAAGAATAATTAAAGAAATAATAACTCACTTCATAATAAATAAAAATCGTTCAATACATAAGCACAACAAGATATTTAATCCACACTTTAAATATGAATATTCTCATAAACAAGATTCAAGTGTTAGAAAAAATACTACACACTTAGATATACAATACAAAGCAATGAAATGAAGAAATGAACATAAATGGGTAAGAAATTCTCAACCAAAAGCTTCAAATCTTCAAGACCCAAGTGTGTGTGTAAGAACCCTAGCTCCAAAACTTGTGTTCTCTCTCAAGATATGTTCAAAGCTACCAAAAATAAGCCAAAGATGTGTTTCCAATAAGCTAGGTTGTGTATTTGTGGGTTTGGAGTGGAGAAAATGTGAATTGTCAATCCTGTCCAGGTCTGAAGCCCATTGACCGCACCTGCAGAAGTATCCTCATAGGTGCGGCTCCGTAGAAACGGATAGCCTATCACAGAAGCGAACTTTGAAGGGAACACTGACTCCGCAGAAGCGGACTTGCACGAGCAGATGCGCAATCGCAGATGCGAACTTTGAGCGCAGATGCGGTGAATCGATCGCATAAGCGGTTTCTGCCTTCCAGGCCTTCTTCCGTAAATGCGACTATTTCCTCGCGGATGCGAGGTCGCAAAAGCGACCAGCGTTCCGCAGATGCAGAATTATTGAAGAATTTTGCACTATGTCAACTCTTTTTTTGCTAAATTCCACTTCAATTGAATTCAACTCTCTTCATGGCATCATTTACCAGAAAATCTAGCAATACACACCATAACCAACCTCATATTATAATTAAAGGATGCAAAATCTAAAGAAAAGAGACTAAAATAAGTGCTAAAATCACCACTCATCAACACTCCCAACTTAAAGCTTTTACTTGTCCTCAAGCAAATCAAAACCAACAATTCAATGAGGTTCTACCATTTAAAGCACAAGTAGTATTGCTATCATTTACAAATCACATTCTCCAATTAAGCACCATACTTATGGATTTGGTTTATACTAATAATTAAGCTCAAGCAAGTGAATCTTAACCAAATAACTCCCTCATTTAGAAACAACTTCAAGAAATGCAAAGGAGTTTCAAAATAATCAAGTGACAACAAAAAGCCTCAAGAAGTGACTCAAAAGCACCTTTCTACTACATATGCTCAATTTACACAATTCGGAATCTATCAATGTCACCAATCCATCCTAATCCATATGCCCTCACAAGAAAGAAAGTCCCAAAATCATCATATTTACAATAAAAACACAAGGGACAAATGCACAAAGACACTCACTCTCAATAAAGAATTTCAAGTATTACAAAATATCATGCCATTAGCTTGCCCTTATTTTAATTTACCGCCTATTCAAGAACATTCGGTTGGAGATCCCATAAGGACTTTTTAAGCTTGTAATGTAGGTTTAGGGAAGAGTCGGATAAACATTTGGGATACAAGTGACTACACCCTCCTTGAGCACTACTCACATTTGTCTTTCTTTTGCACTTTGCTTCTTTTTTTTTTTTTACAAAAAAACCAAATAGCCCTTATTGACATCTAGTTACCAACATAGAACCACCTTAAAGTACCTCTCTAATTTTCTCAAGGCTCCATATTTCTTTTTAATTTTTTATTATAT
>AWOL01S0027835.1:26207-45036 GCA_000715115.1 Nicotiana otophora | reverse complement strand
GGAGGGGTAGGGGCGTCTCAGACAGTTTTAAGGGATTGGAGAGTTAGTTCTGGGCCGTTGGATCTTGATCAACAAACGACTGAGATTACTCACGTCGAAACGGCACCGTTTAAGTTAATAGGGAGACTGGACTGGGTATGGGGCGGATTAAGCAAGGCTTTGTGCTAGTGATTTGATGGAAATTGAGCTCCAACAACTGGCCCAGTCGAATTTCGCCTTTTTTCCTTCTTTATTAGACTTTGCAAACTTAGTCACTTTAGACTCAAAAATCTAATTAAATTCCACTTTTTGTATGGCTAACCTATTTATCTATTTTACCTAATTATGGACTAATGAACTAATTAACTAACCTAAGAATGCACTTTGTGATTTTTATGTATTTAACTAATGCATTTAACGATGTAATTAAATCCTAAAAATGTAACTAGTGTTAGAATGCAACAAAATAAAAGATGAAGTATTTTTGACATTTTGTGATTTAAGATATTCCTAATTAGGCTAAAAATGCAATTAAATGCAGACAACAAATAGAGAAAAATTCTTTAAAAATCCTATAAAAATCTAAACTAATTAGAAAACTATTTTTGGGACTTTTTAGGAGTAATTTTATGTAGGACAAAAATTACGTGCTCATAATATGTCCTATTTAAATTTATTTGCAAGTTAATCTGATCGGTTTTCTCATCAAAAAATCACTATCACTATAATAAAATAGAAGTAAAATGTAGAGGTTAGAGAGCCGAATGAAATTTGTATATGAAAATTGCAGCCTCCTATATTCCTACCTCTCGATGTTTTCTTTCCTTAGATTTAAATATAAAAAAAAACCATTACAATAGTATATTTATTACTACACCCTACAACTGCTACTAGCATTTTTAGGAATTCCTTTAAACTTACTTTTAAGATTCTCAATACTGATCCTATTATATTTTTAAAGTTATGGGTTTATAGTTACTATAATAATAACAACAACAACAACAACAAACTCAATGTATCCCACAAATAAGGGGTCTGGGTTTATAGTTACTACTAATTATTGAAAATTTATTGGATTATTATGCATAAATTTATGCTCCGTGTCAAATAGAGTGGATTCTCATGAATTCGGTATTCCTATGTCGCGTCCGCCCCTGGATTCCTTATCTTGGATTCCTACAAAGTATACAAATTCCAAGAGATTTTGTCAAAATTCTAAAGAAAATGATCCCCCAACCGGACTCCGATAGAATTAAGTTTGTTTTAGACCTTTTTCTCCCTTATTGATGATTTTGAAACTTCAAAATTTATGATTCTTCATTTTTTGTTTCTCAATTATTACTTGGTTGAATAAGGCACCCAATGAATGATCGAAAAGTGGAAAGAAATCTAAAAAGAAAAAAGAAACTGTCAACTACAAAGGATGCACTAACTAAAGAGTAGAGATTGGAGGTAAGAACACCAATTGAAGATTATTAGAGATCACTGAAAGTGGCTTAGCTTTAGCCTTTTTAGTCATCTCCACTTATTAAGATAAAACTAAAATAAAGAAAAATACAATCGTAACTCAACCTCAAAATTTACCTTATAAAATAATAGTATTCCAAGAGAATATAAAAAGACAACTAACTTATTTACTCAATCAACATAGGATACTTACTAGTGGCTATTTTACATACTTCCTCTTGTTCAATTTAATTGATTTTTTGGCTTTATTTTGTAGTCCAGAAATATTTAATTTTTCAGATATCAAGAAGGAATTAACTTTCGTTTTTCAAGGTTGACCTTGAAGTAAAGAGCATAGTATTTGTTATATTTTCAAAGAATAAATTAAGATTAATATGATAATTTTTTATTTTTAATTAATATTAAAAGGTAAATTTCATAATATGTGTGCAAATAGCTTAAAAAATTAATTAAAGTGAACCGATGAAGCATGAATATAAAATAATAATTTTTGAATGTATCTTCAAAGAATGACGAATGAAGGAAGAAGGGAATATTGTGACGAGGGGTTGCCCTAAAATGCCTTATATATGATAATCCCACCATTAACTACAATAATCCGCATTATAATCACATCTTACCAACCAATTATACAATTCTCAATAACATCTCCATTATCCCCTATGGAATATATCCAGATAATCCCCGTGGGCCGTGGCCATAATCATACACAAAACATGTCTTAACCACTCTTCCTTCTTTTGGATTTATATAAAACTAATGTAATTATTTATAATTTTTTAGAATATTGAATTCGTTGGAACATCCCACCTTTGAACTTGAATAATAGACATTGTGATTTCATATACCTAACCCCAACTAGTTTTAGGATTAACGTGTAGCCGCTATAGAATCTATAAGATTCAATGTCCATTGCAGCAGCCAGGGAACGATTTTCACGGTCTTCGGCATAGAAAACTAGAAAATGGTTGGCCCTTTGCACTAAGCTCCCGTAAGGCTGTTCAACGGGACGGGTCATCCCGTCCCGTCCCGGTACCGATCCCGTCGCGTTTATCCCATATTAAACGGTACACGAGATGAGACAGGATGACCATTTCGTCTCGTTTATCTCATCCCGTTTATCATGTCCCGCTTGTCCCGTCTGTCCCGCGTGTTATTTAAATTTTATTTATTTTTTGAAATAGTGTCGTTGACCAACGGCTATTAGTGCTTAATTTTTGTGTTTACTTTACGTATTATATTTTCGTATTTCATTTGTGTGTTTAATTTTTATGTTAACTTTTTAAATTTAATTTTGTATTTAAATTATGGCTCCTGAAAATGTATTTGGCATGTTTAAAAAAAGTAGTAAAAGTGATAGGAGTAGTAATCCTAATCCTAATCTTTCTCCTAGAATTAGAAAACATATAGATGGAATAACTCATGTTGATGAAACTTCATTTTCCCAATCCCCGCATGTTATAATATTAATTTCGGAGAACAACTAGATTATGAAACTTTACAAAGACAATTTGGCTTGAAATTATATTAAATAAACTACAACTCTATTATATTTCATTACAAGTCTTTTTTTTTTTAATATTTTATAATTCTTTACTTAGTTTCTTTATAATTTATTAAGTTTTAAGTTTATTAAATAAGTCAAAAAAACTAGTCATTGCAAACTTTAAAAACTTAATCATTGTCAAAAAACTAGTTGTTGCCAAATGCTTAAATAATTTAAAAAAAATTAAAAGGCCCACTTAAGGCCCACGAACCGTCTCGTCCCGCCAACGGGATGGGATGGGCCTACCATTTCATCCCGTTTAGGCTCGTCTCGCCACCGTTCCGGCTAGATATCGTCCCGTCCCGTTTACTTGGTCCCGTCCCATCTTGTCCCGTTGGACAGCATTAAGCTCCCGCTATGCTTGGGGGATCCGGGGAAGGGTCGAACAACAATGGTCTATTATACGCGGCCTTAATTACTCTACATTTCGGCAAGAACTTGTTTCCACGGTTCGAACTCGTGACCTTATGGTCACATGGCAGCAACTTTACCAGTTACGCCAAGGCTTCCCTTTCAAACTAAACCTTTCAAATTATCAATTATCAACTCTATAAACATGTAGACTAACAAATTAAAAGGAGATAAACTCCTATTATATATAGCAAATAAATTTCCATGAACTGCTCAAGTTTCAGGAATGTTACAACATGAACAATGTAGAGCAACCAGCAGTGTGTACAAAGGGGGAAAAGAAATGAGGAAACTAAGCAATGTGTATAAAGGGGCCCCAACTAAGGTATGGGATGGAGCCTTAAATTTGTGAATCCAGAGTTTCCAGTTAAACAAATCTACATTTCACCCCTCTCGGTGTACACTGCAGGCTGCGGTGATGTAACTCGCAAACGGAGTGCAGCTCCTATATACATGAATTCGGTTGTTAATTTGCGTAGAACATTCTAATGTACCCGTCCCGAGTGCTACCTACATCTTCTGGGGCATTAAAATGCACCTTCCCCTGAACTTCAACAGCCGCCTCCATGAGATAAACCTGCTTTCTCAACGGTCATGCAGTGTTGAAGAGTATTCTCTAAGCATGTAACGGAACTGCATGGGGAGTCTTTTCTTCTAACCAAATGTAACCACCACCGTGTTTTAAATGCTACTTGATGTTTCATCCTCATTAGATGGTTCTAAGCATTCCCACGGGTTGGAGTAGAAGTAATCCTCTTCTTTAGGCCGGTCTGGAATCACCAACCTCTTAGTAGGGTTTCCCATGCGTTCGGCGTGAGCTTCCTTAACAGCAGCAGAAAACTCATCCCACGTCAAGGATCCAGCATTATATTGGTCTATCAAATCAACTAGATGCTTTCTGTCCAGCAAGATCGTTTTCTTGAATCCAAGATATCTGCATAGAATGGGAAAACTTTAAGTCCTTAACGAAAGGCTACTTACAAAGTACATTCTCAACAACGGAAGCTAAAATTTTTATCGAGACCAGTAACTCCACGGATGTCGTGCGCGCAAGCTGGCCCAGACACCATGGTTATTAAAAAAAAGTACCTGCGATGTCCTTCAACAACTTTAGCCATGTTTCCATCATATGTCGGGACAAAAATATCACTCTCCAGTGAAACAAGATAATCTAATGCTGCCATCTGTGAAGAGTGATTTTGAAAGAACCTAAGCTCAGAAGGCTCAAGTAGTGTTTCCTTCCTCACCTGCTCATAACAAGGACCCGGTACAAAAGGTGAGACGCAAATTCAGGCAACATATATGAATCTTTTAAGGAAACTTGCATTTTCTGACTACCAGATTTGGATAAGCTGCCGTAAGACTAGCCATTCTCCTTGTCCCACCATATATCTCCCCAGCAGCAATATAAACTTGGATGCTAGGATCAATGTCCAATGCCCTTAATGTGAAGGCAGTCTCCTCGGGTGTCAAGGGACAGAGACCATCTCTCCTTTTCAAATCAGAATTTATGATTTTTTCTTTCCACCACGGATAAGCGTATCTGTAAAAAGGATTGGATCAGCCGAAGAAAGAGGGAAACTTAAGGCCACCACTGAATACGAGATATTATTTTACCTCATTCTTGTCAACTCTTCAACCTCCTCCTTGTTGCAGCCCTGAGTACAGCCAGAGAAAGCTAACATATCCATTTCATATCTGAGGTGCAGCACCATAAAAGGACCTTTTTGCCTGAGAAGTCGAATAACCTTTTTGCCCAACTCTTCTATCTGAGGGGTGAATTTTAAGGCACTAAAATTGACTCGGCACCGCAGCTTCTGAATTTCCAAAGGTTGGCCATTATTAGCAAGCCGAGCATCAGTTCTATTCAAGTGAACAACTTTGTATTTCCGAATTAAAGGAAGGACCTGTATTCAGCAAATGTGACCTTCATCGGTGCTAGGAAAGAGGATGCAAGTAACAAGTACAAAGGAATCGTGGCATGAAAGCACAAACCTGATTGTGGTAATAAGAAATATCAGACCAACTAATAGGAGGCATGGTATAAATCATTCCTAGTTGTACTCTCCTCTTCAGTCTTGGGGGTAGCTCTCTCAATATTCGAACTTCATCCCTCAAAGACATTATAAAATTATCGACATCAAATATGTCTTGAAACTCACTGCAAGTCACAAGGAAAAAAAAAGACATTTTAAATTGTACCACAGATCATGACATTCTTTCTAAAGAGCTGGTGATTCGAACGACCAAAAAAGAAAACGAACGAGATACTTAAGGAAACACACCTTGGATCAGCCCAAAAGGAGGTTTTATCCAGCTCAGGCACTATAAGAGTCACATTCAAATATCTTGCAATAGCAACCATATCACATATCTGAAATACAGGAGAAGATGTCAAAACTCAGGATGGTTTAGTTTTGTCTTATTACATCCTTATGTGCCATGAACTGATATAATCTAAAGTTACTCACTGCTGCTCGCATTTGATTAAGACCTCCATTACATGAAACCATGAGATAACCATTATTCTTGTAAACCCCTGGATTCAGAAACCATCAGAACTGTCAGTCTCACAAATTGTTCAAGGTTAGAAGCCATAACTGAAAATCAATGGGAAAAAGATGTGAGAGAGCAAAAAGAAAACGGATCCATAGAAGGACATCGCCCAATTTTTTTTTCCTTTGAGACATAATAACTGCAGATCAAAAACTTTAGATAACTTGAATTGATGTCTTCTTTAGTTATTCAACTAAGATACACTAGCAATACTCTCAAACATTTCGACAACACACTTCACGATTCTCTCAATTAAAATTAGCATTATGCTACAAATACGTGGTGATTTGAGAAAGATCCCTTCTTTGATACTTCCTCCTTCAACAATATGCATACATGACATTAATTAAGCTATACGCATCAATATTTTCAAATTCTCTTTTCTATAACAAACACAATATGGAAGGTGATTTTCCTTTTATCCACCGCTCTCCAACATAATACTGACTATGTTGCTCGGACTCTACAAAAATATCGTTGGGTGTGTGTCGGATCATCCAAAAAGTAGTGCATTTTTGGAAGATCTAACACAGGTGCAACAACAGTTTTTTAGAGTCCACGCAACATAGGCTACTGGTAAGATATTAGGAAAAACATCTAATCTATCCACAACATATGCCAAACTACTTTTAAGCTGATTTAACCTATTGCAACACTCCTCATTTATCGGGACTTGCGACGAGCTATTAGTAAAACAAATTAACAAGCCACATGGACACAAAAACATATACACACTAAAAATGAGAGTTGTAAGTTAAAAAGACTACTCACTCTTAGGGGGAAGAACTCTAGCAGGGACCTCGAGTGGCGATTTAACAACCAATGCTGCAGCAGACTCCTGAGAAAAGCAACAAGGCCAACCTTTCAAAACTCTAGGCCCCCAAAGTTCCCCCAATGTTGTCATTTGGACCAAACAAGTCCACAACAATACCATTGTTGTTGCCCTTATCATCCATAACTTCATTCTAGACCGCGAAAAAACTACAGAACTCTTCAGTTTCTCTACACGACTATCTCCTAAAGTTGTCCCTTTTAGCCCCATTACACCCAATCCCCACCTCCTTCTCCTCCTTTCTCTCTCTTCCATATCTCCCTCTATTCTGCACATATCCCTCCCATAAACTTCAAATTACACCAAAAAGCTCATTTCTTTCGGATAATGTAGGATCCGAAATCCCATCGACAGGTTTACCCGACACTTGTATTCATAAATTTTAGCAGATTTTCCAGTGGATCACTCAAACTGCACACAAACTAACTCGAACACTACCATTAAAAATAGGATCCAATACCAATCAGAAACTAAAAGAAAATTATTCCTAGTCCAGTTTCTTGATAAATTGAACAAATCTCGAACAACCCCACGTGTTACAAAGACAAATAATGTCTATCAAATCCGAGCACCAAATGTGAGAAAATTTTGGATTCTTCAACCTCTCTATAAGTTTCTGGTCAAATACAGAAGAAAAATCCGAAACTTTCAAGCACAATATAAAAAAATTCAATCTTTAAATGATCAAAAGAAGAGAACCCCAACTGATTTTTTCAACATTTTCGAAGAGAAAAATCAATATTAAAACTAGATTAAGAATGAATGAGAATAAGCTCTTAAGGGGTTTTTCCGGCTAGGCGGCGGTGTAATCACCGGAATCTTGAAACGCCGGTGGGGGGAAAAGTTAGATGAGGATGAGAATAGGAGAGAGAGAAAAGAGAATGATAAGCACGAAGCGTAGCGTAGGTTAAAGAATGGTGTGGTTGAATGTACTTGATTATTTCTTAAACGAGGTTTGGAGAGTGGTTATCTTATGTGGAGAAGTTCACATTTGTTTCCTGTTCTTGCTTTGCTTATTTTGTTGAGCAACTGCATGTGGATATGGTGAGCTAAGCTATGGGTATTTATAGTGAAAATAAGATAAAGAACTAAATTATCTTTGTTTGTTACGGCTTGTTTGGATGGTAGTTACCTATTGTATTGTATCGTATTGTTACCTTAAATTCGATGTTTGTTTTGGTTGTTACTTAAATTTTATTGTATCGTATCAATAAATTCGTTGTTACGTAACGACGAAATGTGCAACTTTATGTAACGAACGATTTGGTTTGGTTGCGTCGTTATCTTGTCTTTTTCTCTCATCTCACCCTTCACTATTATTAAATAATTTTATTTTATCATTTACTCTATCTTTTTTATATAATAAATTTATCCCGTATCATAATTTCTCTTTATAATATTGCAAATTTATTCTTTATATCGCTGGTGCATAATATCATGAAACAACGACAAACGATACGATCTATCCAAATATTGTAATCATCAAACGATACATTACAATACAATATAATACGATACATTATGAAACGATGTTTAACAACCATCCAAACAAGCTGTTAGTAGACAATATTAACATTCAAACAACATTTGAACATTGATGAAGCAAATCAAATATAGCTTTGTTGTTGTCTCTTTTTTTACGAATTCAACCAAGTGGACCATTTAACCAATCATCAGTTTAGGGGAAGAACATGTTACTGAAAGGGACGCGAAATCTATCACTCTTAGGGATCTCAAGAGGGAATTCAACCAAGTGCACTATTTGCCAGCAGATAATATTAAATCAATTTAAGAAAATATATACATAAAATGACTAGTTTAGCCATGAGTTCACGTGCCCCATATATTAAGCTATAAATTTGCCCTTGGTATAACCTCAACACTTAAACCAACTATATCATGGATATCCTACAAAATAATTAGGTTAGAATTTTCATTTATATAAGTGATTCAAGTTTGTGATTTTAAAATATAAGAACCAGATCACAAGTAGCTTTATAATAATTGAAGTGAAACTATCAAAATGCAAATTACAATTACAAATGAAGAATAACCCCTATAAATTAAGTATTACAAAATAACAAATAAAATTAATTGCATGTACAAAAATATTTTACAAAAAATTGATAGTATATACTATCAAATGTTTATTTTTTATTTCATATTTAAGTGTTCTAAAAGATGCATATCTTAAAAAACATTATTATCTACTTAACAGAATAATATTAAAATGAGTTAGCAAAATACATCACTTCATTTAAAATTTCATAAAATCTCATATACAGGAATGCATTTTTAAGTTAGTTTATATTTTCCATTATATCATGTCAATTATATTAATTTACTTATTTGTAGATATATCAAAACCAAACACTTTAATTTCTCATACAACGAAAATAATATGTAAATAAATATTTGTATAAGATTCTCTCTACTTTAGTGCAATTTAAGACAAAAGGGGTTGCTTTGATGGTAATCAACCTTCACTTCCAATCAAGAGGTTGTGAGTTCGAGTCACCCCAAGAGTAAGGTGAGGAGTTCTTGAAGGGGAATGATACCGAGGGTCTATTGAAAACAGCCTCTCCACCTCATGGTAGGTAGAATAAAACTTTTGGTCAATTTTCGATTAAAACTAGAAAACATAAATTAAGAAAAAATCAGTGGTAAATGGTTTCTCCTATGTAAGCCAACTAATTTCTACCCTAATGGGTCCCATACTTTTAAGTCCAGCCTGACGTGTCAGAAAAACAAGCTGTCTCAGCCTTACACGTGGTGTACCGAGCTGACTGTACAACATCCTTATCGCTTATTTATCGAAACACAGATTTCGCGTCCCTTTCAAATTTGCTATTTGTAGAGAGATACTGGACAATATCTCGTACAATATAATCGCACAACTTATGTAACGTATATTCTCTACTACTACTATATTAAGTTTTGCATACTTTATACAAAAATTTAAAAGTTAATACAATAATCCCGCTAAAAATTTTAGATAACTCCATAAGAATTTTATTTACCAAGTAAAAAACTATACTTATGGAGTATTATTGTTATCCTCCTCTCTTAACTATAATATTTCGAGTAAATTTCATAGGTGGTTATTCCATTTTGTGTTATGTAAGAATTATTCATTACGCAAAAGTCTCTTTTCTTTTTCTTTGTTATATAAAAATCATTCAATTTTGTGCTCATTACCCAAAAGTCACGTTTCTTTCTTTTGTTACACAAAAAATATTTTACTTTACTTTATTTATCACAAAAGTTACCTTTGTCAGATTGTATAATACTTTTACTTGAAAAGTCTATTATGTCCTTGAAATTAATCCTCTCATTTATGTAATACATTATATATTATATACATTATATAATATATTTTTACCTAGGTATTTTACTTATATTTAAAATAACTTTAAATTATTTTATTTATTATTTTTATAATATATCCATACCTTTAATTTTCCTATGGCACTCAGTTTGTTTAATCATATTCAAACATAAACATATTTTAAATATAAAAACGATAAAAAATACTTATTTAAAATAATAAAAACAAATTTGTTTAACAAATAATAATTTTTTATATTCAATAAAATTTTTAAAAAAGGTTTTAAAGATATTTGTGTTTAATATTAAGTTTTTAAGGCTTTATCTGTTAATATTATTTATTTAAAAATATTAATTTGATGTATCATTTTGCTAAATGTGGGTATTTTATTTATTAAATTAATGGGTATGGCTTGGCCGATAAATCAATGAGCTTTGCTAAACGTAGACTTGAGATTTTTTCACGGTAATGTTACTGACAAATATAGTAATGCTATTTATATATCTTAAAAATTAATATTAAGAAAAAAATAAATGTACAAATATATTATAAAAATAATAAATAAAATAGTATTAAGTTATTTTAATTATAAGTAAAATACCTGGATAAATGTATATTATATAGTATATAATATAATATACTACATAAATGGAGGATTTATAAAGTCAAGGGCATAATAGACTTTTCAGGTGAAAGGTTTATAAAATCTGATCAAAGTGATTATTGTGATAACTAGAGTATAGTAAAAAATAATTTTTGTGTAACAAAAGAAAAAAATTGACTTTTGGATAATGAACACAACGTTGAATGACTTTAACGTAACAAAAGAAAGAAAAGTGACTTTTGGGTAATGAACACAAAGTTGAATAACCACCCATAAAATTTACTCTAATATTTCTTATCCAAAACCCCTTGCAGTAGAGTTGTGCATAATTTGGTAAATACCCAATTACAGTACCGAGATCAAAAATTTTGATAATTGGTATTCAATATTTTGGTATTCGGTATGGTATTTGGTTTAAGTTTTAAAAACAATTGGTATTAGTTACGGTATTTGGTATTTTATAATGAAATACAGAAAAATCGATACCATATCGAAATATATATTATATTACACAATACACATATTATTAATTATAACATAAACATAATAAAATCTAAAATTTTACTTTCTTTTATTCTCTAAGTTCATCAATTAACTCTAAATAACAAGACATTTCTAATGATCAAATTTATTCCTTTATGTACAGGTTTTTCTCTCTAGATTGATATTTGCTCGTTTTGGACAAAACTTTTGTCAACAAACGTTTTTAGTTTTGTATTTTTGAGTACTTTAATTACGAATATTACCGTTTATGACTTTATGCATTAGTTAGTATTCAAACCGAATAAACCAAAATCGAACTGAATAAACCGAAACTGAATGGAGAAAAACCGAACCATACCTAATTTAATTTGGTACGGTATTGGTATAATATTTTAAGAAACCGAATACCAAAAATACCAAACCGAAATATCTAAATACTATACCGTACCGACCGACGAACAACCATACCCTGCACTATCAAATAGTATGGAAAATGCTTTCATTCTTACGTAGGAGCTAGAAAATATGCCAAAAAGAGTGCATATCGCATTTTACATTCATTTTTTCATTTTTTTCTTTTTATTTCTTCTTTTCTTTTTCTTTTTCTTTTTCTTTTTAATTTTTTTCTTCCTCAAAACTCTGTATCTTTTGATGATAGCATTAAATTATTTAAAATTCATAATCTTAGAATAACAGTACTACTAAAAATAATTTAATAAAATAATGATAAACCTAGTTGTCAATCAAAAATAAATTTTGTCGATAACAATAGACTTTGTTAAAAAAAACATAACTCATACGTGAACAAAAGTTAATATTAGGGGTTTTTTCCATTCATATACACTATTTGAAATCTTATTACGAAAAATGTTTATGTTTTGGTATTTACCCGATATAAATACATTTTAGTTACAAAATATATAAAATCCACCTTAAAAGGCTCTCAATCCATTATTTGGGCCTTTAATCAAGTGATTTAGTTACACTCGTTTCCTTTTTTCTCTCCTCTTCTATTTCCTTATTTTTCTTCCCCCTTAATATACGGTAATCTTTCTATACCAAAATCAATAATTACCATCTTCTCAATGTCAACATCTTTTTTTGGCAAAAATGTCTAAAATATCACTAATTCCAGAATCTTCATGGAACATAAATCGGGAACTTTTAGTCACAAGTCTTCGTTCTTGAAAATAAAAATACATTGCAAACATAAAAGTTAGTGAATTAACTAGCTGGGTTATTTGATATCAACCAAGGATACATGTTTCATTTCTTCTTCTCACCACCTCCAGTGGCCCTCATCTTACGGAGAACACTAATAGGGATAAAATATTGAATCAGATTATAATACCAATCACCAACTATCCAGCGCCTCAACTTTCACACTTAAAATTAGTCTGTTTATATCTTCATATTTTTTCTATAAATAAACAAATCAAAAATCAGTACGAATACACCCTTTTAAAGTTCACAAAAGAAGTTTCAATTTTATAAGAAAATAGATGAAAATGGCTTCAGATTCAGCCACTTCTCTGTTCTTGACACTATTCCATATTACACAAATATAATTTTTATACAATATGTCTTTTGTATATTTTGTATCTGATTTATACATAGTAAAAATAAATTTCATACAACTAATTATATATTATACAACTTATCTACACTTTCATACATTATTTCTACCCAGTTATATACAACTGCAATACCATACAACTTAAATATAATTTTTATACGATATGTCTTTTGTATATTTTATATCTGATTTATACATAGTAAAAATAAATTTCATACAACTAATTATATATTATACAACTTATCTACACTTTCATACATTATTTCTACCCAGTTATATACAACTGCAATACCATACAACTTAAATATAATTTTTATACAATATGTCTTTTGTATATTTTATATCTGATTTATACATAGTAAAAATAAAAATTCATATAACTAATTATATATTATACAACTTATCTACAACTTTCATATATTATTTCTACCTATTTATATATAACTACAATATCATACAACTTAAATACAATTTTTATACAATATTGTTTAACTTTCATACAATATTTAAATAAAAAATATATATATAAACAACAGAATACAATTTTATTACAACTTTACTACAATTTCGTAAGTATAATGTATGTCATGTCTTCTTCTTCTTCTTCTTCTTCTCCTTCTTCGAGTTTCAATATGAAATTCAGCCAAAATCAAGTCTAATCTTCACCAAAACACACTCAAAATTGAGATATAAACTCCAAACAATATTCTTAATTGTTTGGAACAACACCCAATCCAAACAAATAATGGTTTCTGAAAACCCAAATTCGAATTCAAAGCTTCAAAGCTTTTTAATGGCTGTCAATGGTGGAATTGCTGCTCTCTTACTGGAATTAGGGCTGATCTTCGAAAGTGTTTTCTTCTTCATTGAAAGTTAAGCAAGCAATATGCGTTAATGGAGGTGTGTGGTAGAGTATTTAGAGCTTGAATCTATAAAAATTGAGAGAGATTTTTGAAGAAGAGTGAAAAAATATAGAGAGATTTTTGAAGAAGAGTGAAAATAAGCGTTAATGGAGGGAGATACTGAATATACGTACGTGTGGGGTGGGGGGGAGGGGGGAGAAACGTGGGGGAAGTGGGATATAAACGTTAGAGTGATTTTAGGATTTTGACAAGGTGGGTTGCTCTGATGGTAAGCACCCTCCACTTCCAACCAAGAGGTTGTGAGTTCGAGTCACCCCAAGAGCAATGTGGGGAGTTCTTGGAGGGAAGGATGCCGAGGGTCATTTGGAAACAGCCTCTCTACCCCAGGGTAGAGGTAAGGTCTGCGTACACACTACCCTCCCCAGACCCCACTAGTGGGATTATACTGGGTTGTTGTTGTTGATTTTAGGATTTAATTATTATCATTAAATGCCTAAAAATGTACATAATTGGTAATTTTTGTATATATTATGTAATTAGATTAAAACTTGAATAGGGAGGGTAATAAAGTTTGAAATAGTGTATAGGAATGTAAAAATTTCTATTATAAGTACGTTTTAATGTCTAAGTATATATGTTCTTAAAGTGATTTTTAAAAAACTATTTTTTTTAAAATACAAATAATTCCTCTAGTGTTTGTCAATAAAAATTTGGCAGATACGCAGGAGCTACTTATGTTAGGCAAATTTCAAATTGTGATAATAATGGTTACTAATGCAAATTTACTACAAAAAAATGGGGGAAGATTTCAAGAATTAAACCAATCAAATTCAAATCCAAGGATAGCTAACCTCAATAGGGTTCGAGCTGTGGAGTAGAGTTGGGGTTTGTGAAGGTTGGTGGTGACCTTCGAAAGATGTGGTGTAGTGGATGAGGCTGTTTCTCTCTTAATCAGATGTCTCGAGTTCGAGTCCTGAGTATAAAAAAATCTTTGATAGGGAGCGCTATTTCCCGAATGGGGCCATGCCCGATACGGATCCGGATATAGTCGGACTTCAATACGAATACCGAACACCAGATGAGAAACCACAAAAAAAAAAGTTGGTGGTGGGGGTAAGGTGTTACATCCTTTTGGGACACTTTTTCTCTACGTCATATTCCATCCAATATAATTTTTCCTTTTTGGTATATCATACATTATAAATTTATAATCATTCACACCACGCTTCATTATATTTTTTTAAAGTATACTTTCTCTTTATTTCATAGGAGTGAATAATACTTCCTACGCTCAAAAAGTAAGAGAATAAAAATACATTTAATTATTAAATTTAATATTGTTTGATATAAAATATTAGTTGAAAACACCCTCAAAGAAGCAAGTTTCCTTCAAGAACTTCAAAACATATATTGAAAACACCATCAAAATAAATTTGCAAGTTATGAGAAAGACTTTTACTGCGAGCAAAAATTTGCTAGGAAATTCTTTTTCAAGTTATTAACTTTATGGCAATAAAGAAAAGGAAAACAAGTTTAGTGTTACCTTTAAACTATTGAGAAAACAAAAATAGATTAAATTTCATCGTACCTTTAAACACAATTATTAGATTTAGATGATTTTGTTTCTTGTTAGGTGAATCTCTTAATTTTTGTCGCAATCGAGTTAGCTATACAACTCTGGCTACAAAAGAACAAAGCCATGATAATTTTCAATAGAACTAAAAATATTTTCGTGTGATCTATATAGGTTACGGGTCAAGATGCGGAAGTAACCACTAATATTTGTATTTGGATATCCTACCTATATCACACCTCTCGGGACGCCGCCCTTCTTCGAATTCAAGTGAACACGGGATATCTTGTACATCGATTGCACCTAAATGGAGCATAATCAAACTGTAAACACTACATTGAACCTTTAATACTTTCTTTCATACACTTTGATACATATTACTAAGTTTTCTTGCCTCTAATAGTGTAGTCACATTTTTGAAGTAGTTTCTTAAATTGATCGATTTAATAGAATTACAACTCAGATGTCTAACCTAGAAACACTCACCAACTACTAGCAATCTATCTTATCATGCTAAATAGTACTCCTCTTTTACCCCATAATTGATATAAATATACGAAATTAAATCTCTTAATTCCTAGAAAGGAAACAAGGAAAAATATAAAAGAGTAATATACTTAAATTGCAGGGACCTCATACAATCAATATAAAAGGACCAAACAAAGCTCATCAATGAGTGGCCCAATTGGCAGTATAAAAGGTAGGTGTGACTAATACAATACAGTGTTATTAATTAGAATGCCAACAATATAAAACTAGTTGAATTTTTTTGGTAACAACTGTGAAATTACCATTGATAACAAATAAGCTACAAATTAGCAACACCAAAAGAGCACTCACTTCCACTGCCAATGTTTGCAGGGAGAGTTAGTCTCACAATAACATCTAATTACAACTAAGTACAAAGTAAAATGTGCAGAAAATCTCTACTTCTTCTCGTTTTTCTAGATATCCTAAGCATACCTATCCTCTCTTTAATCTTTTGTTTAATCTGTGCTATCTCAACCTCTTTTTGTACATTTACTCCCTTGAATATCTTTCAATTTCTGGCCTTCCAAGTATGATATACAACAGTCCCCCAGATTGCCACTACCACTTCCTTCTTCAGACTTATCCATTGCTGCCTCTTTATTCTTTCCAAAGTTGGTTGAACCTCACCAAACTGTATATGGATACCAACCCATTGCATGAGTGGTTCTCTTACTGCTGATGTCCAATTACACTCTCCTAATAGGTGCTGGGATGTCTCTGGGATCTGATCATAACATAGGCAACATTGCATATCCTCTACTTGAATTTGTAGCTTGAGCAGTCGATCTTTTGTAAGCAATCTCTGTTGGTTAGCTAGCCATAGTATAAATATTACAACCCATGTTTTTGTATGTACGAGTACGTCGTAAGTCAATTGATGTAAGCTCGGAAATGAAATCATATTTGAAAAGCTTACAAAGTAAGTTAATCATATTACCTCGGAGGTTACAAATATTGAAGATCATGAACAACAAGTACAAAGATGGTTGGAAGGTTCAGAAGCTAAAGGAATTGAAAAAAAATAATGTTTCGTCGAAAGTCGACAAATTGGGAATGTTATAACATGTACTTTTGGAGTGAGACCAGGGTGTTTAAATTGATAAGTAGGTTATGTTATGAGTTATGTTAGTCGTATGATAGTCGTGTGTTATGTTTTGAAGTCAAGCGAGTGGTGGAACAAAAGTCGATAAAAGTCATCACAAGTTACGTTCATAAGTTTTACTGAAACTTTGGGTCAAATGTAACTGCCATTTTATCCCAATATATGTAGAGTTATAGGGTGTTCCACCCATAAAATTAAAGATCTATGAGTCTATTTTCCAACGCATTAAACCGTTTGTCAATACGATATCGGAGTAGAGAGATATGAGCGTTTTTCCGAGACTACGCACACTGTCACCTACTTGCTTAAACGAGAATCCAAAACTGGGCTTGTTCGGGTCGTCCAAAAATAGGCCAGTTCGGGTCGTTCAAAGAGTCCTTTTTAAAGGCCTATCCTCTTCATATATTAGGATGATAATAGGGTAAAATAACCAGACTTAATCTCTGCAAAACTCTCAAATATTTTTCCCAAACCCCAATTGATTTTCTCTCCCTTTCAAATTCTAATTGGAGGTAAAGCCTAGAGTTTGAAGAACCAAGATAGGAGCCGAGTTATCCAACAAAGAAGGTAAGTTTACTGATCTCTTTCATCCATTATTTTCTGCTGTAGATGCATAGTAAGTCGTTCTATATTTGTAAGAACTCACGGGACGGTGATCGAAAGCCGTGAGTTCGAGTTATTCACTTGTAGCGGACTGTTTTGTGGTGCTGTTGGGCTGCGTGTTTTACTACTATTTTGTGGAGTTTTTGAGGAGTAAGGGTGTGGAGAAACATCACATAAATACAGGATGTTAGGCTGGTCGTTCGTCGTAATATTTTCGGGTTGTTGACACTACTACGGTGGTCGTTTTGTGTATGAAGAGATTGGGGTGTGTTGGGCTGTTTTATAGTATTGTGTGGTGTGCATAAGGTTGGAAAATAATGTATATATGTTGTTATTGTTGTTTTTGGTGTTGTTGGTGTTATCTTGAATTTTGAGGAAGTAAGGATTTTAGGGGAGATGCTGTCCGTTTTAATACAAAATAAGTTTGTCATTCGTTGTGTGTTAGTTGTACCTTTCGTAACTTAATGATAGTATTATTATCGTTGTTGTAGATTAAGGTGGTGAGTTCAAGTTGGTTATTGGAAAGATTTTGATAATGTATGTTAAGGCTAAACCTTTCTTCATTTTGGCATGATCCCTAACTACATGAGTTTGATAACGAGGCATAAAGAGAAGTTCGTATTCCTGAATTTATTCACATTATCCTAGTCTCAGAAGTTACAGTATTCTCCCTTATCGGGACTTCATATTCAGTTTAGTATTGTCTTATTTCATCTAAGAGAGCAGAGAGTATATATATATATATATATATATAGAGCATTACAGTATTTTTACCATCATCGAGCTATAATCGGTGGGCAGGCCCCTATTGAGCAACCTCTGATCAGATAGTAAGTTAAATACCGAGCCTACTGTGGCCAAGCGCATATGAGTGAGCCCAGAATGGCCGAGATACAGAGCCTAGTATGGCCGAGCTCCTATGAGCGAGCCTACTACGGTAGGGCAGTTACACATACCGAGCCTTATAGGTCCGGACATCTATTTTACATACTATATGGAGAGAGTTGAGTCAGTATCAACAAGTAAGCATATCTTCAGATTAATTTTGACTCCCAGTTATATTTAGTTATTATATCTTCAATTCAGTATCAGCTTTCAGTTATTCTGTTGCCTTACATACTCAGTACATTATTTTGTACTGACGTCCCTTTGATGGGGACGCTACATTTCATGTATGCAAGTTCTGATAGACAGATGGATAAATCTTCCCAGTAGACAGAGCCAAATATCAGCTTGGTTGGTAAGCTCCACTTCCCCGGAGTTACCAGGTCTAGACCTTGGAGTCCGTTTTATATATACAGGTTTGATGGGTAGGTCGAGGCCCTGTCCCGACCATGATATAGTTCAACTATCTCTAGAGGCTTGTAGACAAGTC
>AWOL01S0027835.1:722-25085 GCA_000715115.1 Nicotiana otophora | reverse complement strand
TGGATAGACCTTCCCAGTAGACAGAGCCAAATATCAGCTTGGTTGGTAAGCTCCACTTCCCCGGAGTTACCAGGTCTAGACCTTGGAGTCCGTTTTATATATACAGGTTTGATGGGTAGGTCGAGGCCCTGTCCCGACCATGATACAGTTCAACTATGTCTAGAGGCTTGTAGACAAGTCCTGTATAGTTTGTATATCAGTAGATGTTCATGGCGGCCTCGTCAGCCTGTACATTTATATATATTTAAATATATATGAGTTTTTGGGTATGTTTACCCCTCAGATGAGAGAGACAATATTTCAGATGATTCAGAATATGGCCTCATTGGCCTAGGTTGAGGTTTACCCCTCTAGAGTTCACAGTTACAGAGTGGTACGCTCGTGCCGAGTATGGTACCGGGTGCCGGCCAAGCCCTTTCAGGTTTGGGGCGTGACAATAAATCTATACTTTGGCATTACCATTCTACTCCATAGTAGTTCAGTTGTATTTAATCTATTATGTGGTCCAAGTAGTGCAATGTAAATACTAGTGATTGAGTAATCACATCCTTCTGTAAGAGTGTATTTCCCCTATTGATATCATATATGCATCTCCTCCTTCATACCATTTAGTTTTCTCCAATACCAACTACTGTCTTGAGGCGCTTGATGTGGCCATATATTAGTTTTCCCTTTCATATAAATTCCATGTACCCATTTCACCCAAATGGAGTATTTATTTTCCACAAGCTGCCATAGCAATTTGCCCACTGAAGCAGTGTTCCATTTTCTGCATCCTTTGACGTTTAAGCCACCTACTTTTTTAGGAAGACAAATCTTATCCTATGCAACTAATGAAATCTTCCTCTTGCCTTCTGTGGATCCCCATAAATACTCTTTGCATAACTTGTCTACTTCTTTTACGACACTCTGTGGTAAGGTTAAAACTACCCCCCAAAAGCTATGTATGGAAAACAGTATTGCATTCACAATTTGCAGTCTCCCTGCATATGAAAGTTGCCTTGAGTATGAGAACTTTATCATGTAGGTTATCTTTTCAACTAACTGACAGCAGTCGTGTTTGCTCCACTTCTCAGGAGACAAAAGCAAGCCTAAGTATCTGATAGGGAAGGTACCTTCAGAGAACCCAGTCATTGATAGTATTTGTTCCTTGACATGGCCATCAATACCAGCCAGGAATATACTAGATTTCTCTATATTTGCTACCAGACTTGAAGCATTACTGAAATGAGCTAATATTTCCATTACTCTAGAGATTGAACCTTGATCAGCTTTACAGAAAATCATCAGATCATCAGCAAAGATCAAATGAGTTAACTTTAGTTGTTTGCATATTGGATGCAATCTGAAATCCGGCAATAAGCTCACACACTTGAGCAATCTGGATAGATACTCCATTACCAGAACAAACAATAGAGGAGAAATAGGGTCACCCTGCCTCTAACCCCTTTTCCCTTTAAAATAGCCATAACTTTCACCATTTACATTAATTGAGAACTTTGGTGATGTGACACACACCTTTACTAGCTGGATGAATTTGGTAGGAAATCCAAATCCCTTGAATACTTCTTTTAGAAATTTCAGTTCACCATATCATATGCTTTCCTGAGGTCTATCTTCATGAGGCATCTAGGTGTAGTCCTCCTATTCTAATATCTCAATATGTCATGACAAATGAGCATATTATGCATCATAGATCTCCCTTGAACAAAGGCTAATTGGTTATCAGCTACAATATGTGTAATTGTATGCTTCATTCTGCTTCATATCAGCTTGGATATACACTTGTAGATAACATTACAACAGGAAATAGGTCTGAATTAATTAGCATATTCAGGTGCATCCACTTTTGGAATCAATGCAATAATGGTCGAGTTAATCAGTATGAGTAATTTGCCATTTTGGAAGAAGTCCAGCACAACCTCACTAATATCATGCCCAATTACTGGCCAAGCAGCTTTGAAGAAACCACTCCCATATCCATCTAGACATGGGCTCTTGTTGCAATCAATTTGGAAGATTGCTTCTTTTACATCCTTGCTAGCAACTGGTTTCAGTAGGTCAACTTGTTGTTCCACATTGAAGATATGCCCTCTATTCAGCATACTCCTGAATGCATGTATTCTGGAAGTAGTTGTGTGACCCAATAAGTCTTCATAATAATCTACAAACAGCAACGCTATATTGTTTGGATTATGCTCCCATTCTCCCTGTTCATTCTTCAATTGAGTCTCTGCCTGCTTGAGTTTCATGTGCTTAATCACTGAGTAAAAGTAACTTGTGTTGTCATCACCAAGTTGAATCCATGTTGCCTTAATGTTTTGTTGCAAGTACATCTCATCTAGGTAGGATGAATTCCTGAACTTTTGAGTTGAAGTTCAAAGTCCATAGGATTAACTTGTAGTAGATGTTGTACCTGATGTAGTGCCATCCTATCTTCTTTGGCTTCATCCTCAATAGTATTGAAATGGTTTGTATTGAGAATTCTCAAGTTCTTCTTCAGTAGTTTTAGTTTCTTCACAATCTGAAACATTTTACAACCTTCTATTGGAATAGTCCATCCCTGTTGAACCAGCTCCATAAACTGAGGGTGCTTGGTACAAACATTACAAAACTTGAATGCTTTCCTGGTTCGTTGTCTCCCATCTACCAAACTAATCTTCTGAGGATAATAGTCATTTATTCCTTCTGGCAGGAATTTAGCCTCATAGTTAGGTATTGAGTCAAGCCATTCACTAGTTATGAATGCCCAGTCTATTTTGGAATAGATTCTCTGGTCACTATGCATGTCATTCCATGTATACTTATTGCCTTGATGAGGAAATTGTATCAATCCACAATCATCTACGCATTGTTTGAAGTCCACTATTTCAGCCCATGATACCGGATTACCCCCAGCCTATCTTCCACAGTGAGTATTGAGTTAAAATCTCCCAAGACCATCCATGGTAGTATGCATCCATTGTTTTGATATACTAGTTCTTGCCATAATAATCTCCTATCTTCTCTGGAGTTGAAAGTATACACTACTGATAGCTGAAACCTCAATTGTAATGGAATGTAGATGACTTCACAAGTAATCACTTGAGCAGTGATTCTTATTGGAACTACAGTGTAGTAATCTGGCCTCCATGAAATTCATATTCTCCCATTGTGATGAGTTTCCAAATTAGTTAGATGCTTCCAACCATTAAACCATTTGGTTTCCACTTGATCAAATTTTTCCTTCCTTACTTTATTTTTGAGCAAGCCTATCAGACCTACTTCTTCATTATTGCATAGGAGTTTAACCTCCTTCTGCTTATTGGGTCCATTCACCCCCCTCACATTCCAAACAATGAAGTTAACCATCCCTAAGTGGAGGGGTAGGTCGACCTCCCACAATTGCCTCCACTTCCAGCACTGCTACACTTTTACCAGGTGCATTCAAGACTTAGAATGAGTTCTTGTTCATTACTTCTTGGTTTTGATTCTGGCCTGCCTTTCCTGATTTCATTGGAGTAATCCATCCTAATGTACTTTTTGTTTGTGCCTTCGATTCCTCCGTTCCTTTATCCTTCTGCAACTGTGTATTTTGTACTAATATTTCAACACAATAGGAGTTTTGTTTTCCCATTTGCTCATGTTCCTCATTTGTGTTTTGAGTCTTCGCTTGCTCCTTTTGGACAGGTTTAGGAGGCTTCTTCTTTATACAAATATCCTTTGCATGACCATATTTCTTACAGTAACCACATAGTGTTGGTTTCCAATCATACATCACCTCTTGCTCTATCACAGTCCCTCTTTCATTCCTAAAGAAGACCACTTCTAGCAATGTTGCTCCCATGTCAACTTCCACCAGAAGTCTTGAAAATTAAGTTCAATTTTCTTCTCAGTGTTATAATCAGCGATTAGAGGCTTCCCCACGAGACTGCCAATTTCACTTAGCCCCTTAGGTGTAATGACCCAGTCAGTTATTTTGAGAGTTGTAGCCTCATTCTCCTATTTACTACTCAATTTATGCTTCACAGTTATTATGTGACTTGCCGGGGTGATTAGTTTGGGTCTGGTGAGGTTTTAGGAATGAATTGGAACACTTAGTTCCAAGGTTTAAAGTTTAAGTTGAAATAGTGACCGGATGTCGACTTATATGTAAATGACCCCGAAATAGACTTTTAATGATTTCAATAGCTCTGTATGGTAATTCTGGACTTAAGAGCGTGTCCGAAATTATTTTTGGAAGTCTGTAGTGGAATTTGGCTTGAAATGGCGAAAGTTGAATTTTTGGAAAGTTTGACCGGGGAGTTGACTTTTTGATATCAGGGTCAGAATCCAGTTCTAAACATTTTCATAGCTCTATTATGTCATTTATGACTTGTGTGCACAATTTGAGGTCAATCAGACTTGATTTGATAGGTTTCGGCATCGAATATAGAAATTGGAAATTCTTAAGTTCCTTAAGCTTGAATTGGGGTATGATTCGTGGTTTTAGCGTTATTTTATGTGATTTGAGGTTTGAACTAAGTTCGTATGATGCTTTAGGACTTGTTGGTGTATTTGGTTGAGGTCCCAAGGGCCTCAGGTGAGTTTCGGATGGTTAACGGATCACAATTTGGACTTAAGCAGTTGTTGGAATTTGTTTTGCTGGAAAATCGAGGCTGGAAAAATCGAGGCTGGAAATCGAAGGCAGGAAACGAAGGCTGAAAATCGAGGTCAGGAAATCGAGGGCAACGCCTGGACAGAAACTTTAAGTTATAAAACGGGGGTTTCATCCCATTTTCCATTTTTGACAAATTGGAGCTTGGGGAAAGGCGACTTTTAAAAGATTTTCAAGGAAAAATATTGGGGGTAAGTGATTCTAACTCGGATTTGGCCAATATACACGAATATATCATTATTTTTATCATTTAATCAGTGTTTTAAGATGGAAACTTGGGAAATATTGTAGAGATTTCATAAAACGAATTTTTGAGATTTCGATGTCGATTCGGAGTCGGATTTGAGTGAAACTAGTATGGTTAGACTCGTAATTAAAATGGGTTATCGAATTTTATGAGTTTTGTTAGATTTCGAGACGTGGTCCCCACGTACGATTTTTGGTTTAATTTTTGTTAGAAAATTTATATTTTCTTATGGAATTTATTCCTATAATTTGTATTGATTGAATCGAATTAATTATGATTAGATTCGAGCCGATCGAAGTCGGAAAATCGAGAAAAAGGCATACTACTTGACTGATTGAGCGTGGTTTGAGGTAAGTAATTTGTCTAACTTTGTGTGGGGGAAATTCCCCTTAGGATTGGTATCAATATGAAAATGTTGAGGTGTTGAAAGACATGTACACGAGGTGACGAGTGTGTACACTGGCTAAATGTGGAAGATTATATCTTTATATTATGTAGAGCATTGTTGCATATTAATTAAATTATTTTATTATGTTATATTCATCATCATTAATATATTTTTCTATTTTAAATTTGCCTGACCTGTTCCTGCTAATTGTTTTACTTGTTTAGTTGAAACTCTGTTTCTTTGTTCCGTGCATTACTTGAAGGTTGGATTTCTTAATTTAAATATTATTAAAAATGAAGTAATTTACATTTAAAAATTTTGATGTTAAGGCAATATGTTAAATTGTGAAATATTAGTTTTGCTGAATATTTTGTGATGATTTTTGTATTCATTGTGATTGAGCCGTGAGCTTCGTATTGTGGAAATAATGGATATTATTTTGCTGAATAGTTTGTGAGACTTTGCACTCATTGTGATTGAGCCGTGAGCTCCTTATTGTGAAAATTATTCTTGTTTGTTGATTTATTTTGGCAAGTTGAAATATTTGGGCACTTGAGGTGCAAATTATGATATATTGTGATATTGATACGCATGCGGTGGTATAAGGTTTGGGTGTTGAAACACATGCGATGAGATAAAGGTGGCTTAACATGCGTGGCTAGTAGGGGAACTACTAGAAGCCATGCGGTGTGATAAGGATGGCTAAAATGCGGGATGTTATTTCGGGAAAAATATTTTCTTTAAATTTTAATGTGAAGGCTCCAGCGGTGATATAAGAAAATGAGATATAGTGCATTTATTTATTATTTGGGACTACGATGCGGTACCTCGGGAGTGTCCTTATTGATAATTCTTTATGGCTGCATTGCCTTTGGTTATTTTGGTGAATTTCCTTAAAGTTGTAAATTTCTGTTTTTCCTTCCGCGAGGTATTGTTTGCCCTTATTCTGTGTAGTTAAATTGTGACATACTACTTACCTGATTCATCTCCATTGTCATTATTATTATTATTATTATTATTATTATTATTATTATTATTATTATTATTATTATTATTATTATTATTATTATAATATTGTTTAACTGTTCGCCTTGTCTTTTATTATTTCCAGTAGGGCCCTAATCTGACCTCGTCACTACTCTACAGAAGTTAGGCTTGGCACTTACTGGGTACCACTGTGGTGTACTCATACTATACTTCTATATATCTTTTTGTGCAGATCCAGGTACTTTCTATCAGATCAGGCATTAATGAATTAGACTGTACACAAAGACTTCAAGGTACATCTGCCAGCGTCCGCAGACCCCCGAAGTCCCCTTCTATCCTTATTATGTCATTTTTCTTATTTTCTTTAGACTCTGATGTATAGATACACAGAGGATAAATTCTTAGAAGCTTGTGACTTATTCCTACCGGGTTTTGGGATTTGAAATTGTTAAATTGCAGTTCTTATTTATTCGACTATTAAGGATTAAATTTCAGTTTTTATTCAGTTATATTCTGCATTGATATTCTTACCTAGTCTTAGATACTAGGTTCCATCATGACATCTTACGGATGGAATTTGGGGTCGTGACAAGTTAGTATCAGAGCTATACGTTCATAGGTGTCTCAGTTGGAGAGCAGGCACTTGAGATGCATGTTATTACTCCTACACTTCAGGAGACTTTCGCCCAGTTTCTGAGCATGTTTGGCACTCTAGTTCAGGCAGGGTCAATTCCACTTGCTCCTGCCACATCTCAGGCTGGGGGAGGAGCACAGACTCCTGCCGCCCGTACCCCAGAGCCGCGATCCCAAGTTGACCATGCCCCAGAGGTTAAACCGGTGCATCTAGTTTTCCCAGTTCGAACCGAGCCTAGGACATCAGTTTCGGAGGGGGAGCAACTCAGGATCAAGAGGTACAAGAAGTACCACCCTCCCACTTTTAGCGGTTTGGCATCAGAGGATGCTCAAGGTTTTCTTGAGGAAATGTCATTGTATCCTCTGTACTATGGGTATTGTGGATTCTAGTGGGGTTTCTTTCACGGCATTCCAACTTAAAGGAGCAGCCTACCAGTGGTGGCTGGCATACGAGTTGGATAGTCCGGCTGAGGCATCTTCACTCACTTGGACTCAATTTGCAGATATGTTCTTGAGGGAGTATGTTCCTCAAAGTCTTAGGGATGCATGGCGCACAGAGTTTGAGCAGTTGCGCCAGGGTTCTATGACCATGTCAGAGTATACGGTCTGATTTAGTGATTTGGCTAGGCAAGCACCAGCCTTAGTTGCTACTGTTCGAGAGCGTGTTCGCCAATTTATTGAGGGGATCCACCCTAGTATCAGATTAAGTATGGCCCAAGAGCTGGAGATGGATATCGCATACCAACAAGTGGTGTCAATTGCTAGGATATTGGAGGATATGCAGATCCGGGAGAGAGAAGGGAGGGAAACTAAGAGACCCCGAGATTCTGGCACATATAATAGTTATCGCGCCCCAGCTGCAGCCCGTCATTGTAGAGGCTATGTGAGCCATCCTTTTCATTCAGTACTTCCAGCTTACAGCGGTATTCCGGCTACTCCCAAACCTCAAGTTCCATATTATGCACAGTCAGTGTCTACTGTACCTCCTGTACGGGGCGCTTTTAGCGAGCAGTCCAGTCGATCAGGTCCGAGCCAGTCCCAGTAGTGAAATCCTACGAGGGCTTATTTTGAGTGTGGTGACACTCGTCATATCATGAGGGATTGCCCCAGATTTAGGAGGGGTGCACCTCCACAGATTTCTCAGGCCATGATTACTGCACCAGTTGCTACTCCACCGGCACAGCCAGCTAGAGGTGGAGATCGGACAGGTAGAGGTCGCCCTAGAGGGGGAGGCTAAGCTAGATATTATGCCCTTCCTATTAGGACGGAGGCAGTTGCATCTGATTTTATTATCACATGTATTGTTTCGGTCTATCATAGAGATGCATCAGTCTTATTTGATCCAGGCTCCACTTATTCTTATGTGTCATCTTATTTTGCCCCGTATTGGGGTGTATCCCTTGATTCTTTGAGTTCTTATATTTATGTATCTACACCCGTGGGTGATTTTATTATTATTGACCGCGTGTATCGATCGTGTTTGATTATTATCAGTGGTTTTAAGACTAGAGCTGATTTATTATTGCTCAGTATGGTAGATTTCGATGTTATTTTGGGCATGGACTGGTTGTCGTGCTATCACGCTATCCTTAATTGTCATGCCAAGAAAGTGATGTTGGCTATGCCAGATCTACCGTGGCTAGAGTGGAGGGGTACCTTGGATCATATTCCAAGTAGGGTTGTTTCATTTCTTAAGGCTCAACGAATGGTTGAGAAGAGGTGTGATGCGTAACTGGCCTATGTAAGAGATGTTAGTGTTAATACTCCTACCGTGGAGTTAGTCCCTGTAGTAAGGGATTTTCCTAGATGTATTTCCAGCGGATCTTCCGGGTATGCCACCCGAGAGAGATACTGACTTTGGCATTAATTTGTTACCGGGCACCCAGCCCATTTCTATTCCACCATATCGTATGTCCCCAGCATAATTGAAGGAATTAAAAGAGCAGTTACAAGAGCTGCTTGATAAGGGTTTTGTTTGGCCCAGTGTATCTCCTTGGGGTGCTCCTGTCGTTTTTGTGAAGAAGAAGGATGGTTCTATGCAGATATGTGTTGATTACCGCTAGTTGAACAAGGTTACAATGAAGAACATGTATTCATTGCCACTTATTGATGACATATTTGATCAACTTAAAGGTGCCAAGGTATTCTCTAAAATTTACTTACGTTCAAGCTATTACCAGCTGAAGATTCGGGAACCAGATATCCCAAAGACTACTTTCAGGACTCGGTATGGTCATTACGAGTTCCTTGTGATGTCTTTTGGGCTGACCAACGCCCCAACACCATTTATGCATTTGATGAACAGTGTATTTTAGCCCTATCTTGACTCATTCATCATTGTGGTTATTTATGACATTCTGGTGTACTCCTGGAGCTGGGAGGATCATGAGTAGCACCTGAGGATTGTGCTTCAAATTTTGAGAGAAAAGAAGTTATATGCAAAAATTTTAAAGTGTGAATTCTGGCTTGATTCAGTAGGATTTTTAGGTCATGTAATTTCGTGCAAGGGGATCCAGGTAGATTCGAAGAAAATTGAAGCAATGCAGAGTTGGCCCAGACCGTCATTAGCTACTGAGATTCGGAATTTTCTTGGCCTGGCGGGGTATTATCGCCGATTTGTAGAGGGTTTCTCTTCTATTGCTGCACCTATGACCAAATTGACCCAAAATGGTTCTCCGTTCAGGTGGACCGAGGAATGTGAGGAGAGCTTTCAAAAGCTCAAGACAACTTTGGCTACAACCCAGTATTGGTATTACTTATAGGTTCAGGGTCTTATATTGTGTATTGTGATGCGTCGCGTATTGGTCTTGGCGCAGTGTTGATACAAGACGGTAGGGTGATTTCCTATGTGTCCAGACAGTTTAAAGTACATGAGAAGAATTATCCGGTCCACGACCTTGAGTTAGCAGCTATTGTTCATGCTTTAAAGATTTGGCGGCATTATTTATACGGTGTCCATTGTGAGGTTTATACCGATCACCGGAGCCTACAACATCTATTTAAATAGAAGGATCTTAATTTGCGGCATCGGAGGTGGTTAGAGTTGCTTAAGGATAATGACATCACCATTCTTTATCATCCCGGAAAGGCCAATGTAGTGGTCAGTGGCTTGAGTCGTAAGGCAGAGAGTTTGGGCAGCTTAGCATATTTACCGGTAGCGGAGAGATCATTAGCCTTGGATGTTCAGGCCTTGGCCAACAAGTTTGTTAGGTTTGTTGTTTCCAAGCCGAGCCGAGTTTAGGCTTGTGTGGTTTCTCAGTCTTCTCTTTATGATCGTATCAGAGAGCGTCAGTAGGATGACCCCCATCTGCTTGTCCTTAAGGATACAGTTCAGCACGGTGATGCCAAAAAAGTCATTATTGGAGATGACGGTGTATTACAGATGCAGGGCAAGCTATGTATGCCTAATGTAGATGGTTTGCATGAGTTGATTCTCAAGGAGGCTCACAACTCGATGTACTCCATTCATCCAGGCGCCGCGAAGATGTATCAAGATTTAAGGCAACACTATTGGCGGAGGCGGATGAAGAAAGACATAGTGGAATATATATCTTGGTGCCTAAATTGTCAGCAGGTGAAGTTAGGAGCGGATCACGATGGATTTTGTTGTTGGAATATCACGGACTTAGAGGAAGTGCGATACAGTTTGGGTGATTGTGGATAGATTGACCAAGTCAGCTCATTTCATTCATGTGGTTACTACTTACTCTTCGGAGCAGCTGGCTCAGGTTTACACTCGTGAGATTGTTTGGCTTCATGGCGTACCGATATCTATCATCTCTGACCGGGGTACGTAGTTTACATCACGGTTCTGGAGAGCCGTACAACGAGAGTTAGGTACTTGGGTAGAGTTGAGTACAACATTTCACCTTCAAACGGACGGGCAGTCCGAGCACACTATTCAGATACTGGAGGATACGCTTTGTGCTTATGTGATAGATTTTGGGGGTGCTTGGGATCAGTTCTTGCCACTTGCTGTCACGACCCTAAATTTCCTCCGTAGGATGTCGTGATGGAACCTAGTCTCTAAGACTAGGTAAGCCTATCAATGCGGAATATAACTGAATACAAAACTGAAATTTAATCCTTAACAGTCGAATAAATAAAAACTGCAATTTAACAATTTCAACTCCCCAAACCCGGTAGGAATAAGTCACAAGCTTCTAAGAATTTATTCTCTATGTCTCTATACTCCAGAGTATAAAGCAAATACGAAAGACAACATAATAGGATAGAAGGGAACTCCGGAGTCTGCGGACGCTGGCAGATATACCTCGAAGTCTCCGTACACCGGTGACTCACTGATATCTGGGCTGGTAAGAAGTATCTGGGTCTGCACAAAAAGATATGTAGAAGCGTAGTATGAGTACACCACAACGATACCTAGTAAGTGCCAAGCCTAACCTCGGTAGAGTAATGACGAGGTCAGTTCAGGCTCTACTGGAATAATAAAAGACATGGTGACATGTTTAACAATATAATAACAATAAATGATAATGGAAATAAATCAAGTAAGTAGTATGTCACAATTTTACTACACAGAATAAAGACAACTAACACCTCGCGGAAGGAAAACAGAAATTTACAACTTTAAGGAAATCACCAAAATAACCAAAGGCAAATACAGCCATAAAGCAATATCAACAAGGGCACTCCCGAGGTACCGCTTCGTAGTCCCAAATCATAAATAAATTCACAATATCTCATTTTTTAGATCACCGCGGGAGCCTTCACATTTAATTTTAAAGAAAATATTTTTTCCGAAATAACATCCCGCGTTTTAGCCACCCTTATCACACCGCATGACTTCTAATAATTCCTCTACTAACCACTCATATCAAGCCACCCTTATCTCACTGCATGCGTTTCAACACCCTGACCTTATACCACCGCATGCGTATCAATATCACAATATATCACAATTTGCACCTCAAGTGCCCAAATATTTCAACTTGCTAAAATAAATCAAAATCAGAATAGTTTTTCACAATACGGAGCTCACGACTCAATCACAGTAAATACAAAAATCTTCACAAAATATTCAGCAGAAATAATATTTCCACAAATTTAACATATTGACTTAACATCCAATTATTAAATGTAAAATACTTCACTTTTAATAATAGTTAATTTAAAGAAATTCAACCTTCAAATAATGCACAGAACAAAAGAAAGCAAAGTTTTAACTAAATAGGTAAAAACAATTAGTAGGAAACAATGTCAGGCAAATTTAGGAATATAAAATAGATCGATGATGAATATAATCGGATAAATAATTTAATTAATGTGTGACAAAGATATACACAATTTAAAAATAAATCAGATTTTTCCACATTTATCCCGTGTACACACTCGTCACCTCGTGTACACGATTTTTAACACATTACAATTGTCACATCAATACCAATCCTAGGAAACTTTTCCCCACACAAAGTTAGACAAGTCACTTACCTCGACTTGCTCCAATTTAATCCACTAGTAGGCCTTTTCCTCGATTATCCAACTCTGAATGGCTCGAATCTAGCCAAAATAATTTGATACAGTCAACAAAAATTATAGGAATCAATTTCATAAGAAAATATTATATTTTTCAATAAAATCCAAAATTAACTCAAAAATTGCCTGTGGGGCCCATGTCTCGGAATACGGCAAAGGTTACGAAATTTGAACGCTCATTCAACCACGAGTCTTACCATACCAAAATTACTAAATTCCAATAATAATCCGGCCCTCAAATCCTCAAATTTATCCAAGAGAGTTTTCAAACCTTTCCAATTTAATTCACCAATTAAATGATAAAAACAACCATGGATTCGAGTAATCTAACCAAAATTGAGTTAAGAACACTTAGCCCGATATTTTCTCTGAAAATATCCCACAAATCGCCTCTCCCCAAGCTCCTATTTGTTAAAAATGGAAAATGGGACGAAGTTCCCTGCTTTAAAACTTAAAGTTCTGTCCAGGTTGCCCTCGATCCTGGCCCTCGATCCTGGCCCTCAATCCTGGTTTTAATCCTGACCCTCGATCCTGGCCCTCGATCATGACCCTCGATCCTGGGTCTTGATCCTGGACCTCGATTCTGGCCCTCGATCCTGGATCTCGATCCTGGCCCTCGACTATGGGCTCGATCATGACTTCGATTTCTGTAACCGAATTTCTAGCAGAAAAATTGCAGCAGTTGTTTAAGTCCAACTTTTAATCCGTTAACCATACGAAACTCACCCGAGGTCCTCGAGACCCCAACCAAATATACCAACAAGTCCTAAAACATCATACGAACTTATTTGAAACTTCAAATCACATAAAACGACGCTACAACCACGAAACATACCCCAATTCAAGCTTAAGGAACTTAAGAATTTCCAACTTCTACATTCGTTGTCGAAACCTATCAAATCAAGTCCGATTGACCTCAAATTTTGCACACAAGTCATAAATGACATAACAGAGCTATGAAAATTTGCAGAATAGATTCCGACCCCGATATCAAAAAGTCAACTCCCCGGTCCAACTTCCAAACTTAAATTCCTATTTTAGCCGTTTCAAGCCTAATGTAACTACGGGCTTCCAAATAAAATTTCGAACACTCTCCTAACTACAAAATCACCATACGTAGCTGCTGCAAATATCGAAAATTGTATTCCGCGGTCATTTATACATAAGTCGACATGCGGTCACTATTTGAACTTAAGCTTTAAACCTTGGAACTAAATGTTCCAATTCATTCCAAAACCTCACTGGACCTGAACCAACTACCCCGTCAAGTCACATAACAGTTATAAAGCACAAAATGAGCAGTAAATATTGGAATGGGGCTAAAACTTTTAAAACGACTGACCGATTCGTTACATCCTTCCCCTCTTAAAACAATCGTTCGTCCTCGAACGAGCATAGAGACATACCTGAAGTGGTGAAAAGATGAGGATAATGGTTGTGCATATCCTGCTCGGTCTCCCAAGTCGCCTCCTCGACCAGATGACCCCTCCACTGAACCTTCACGGAAGCAATATTCTTTGACCTCAGCTTTCGAACCTGTCTATCCAAATTAGCCACTGGTTCCTCAACATAAGATAGATCCTTGTCCAACTGAACTGAACTAAAGTCTAACACATAAGACGGATCACCGCGATACTTCCGGAGCATAGAAATACAGAATACTGGATGAACTGCAGAGTTGGTAGGTGGTAGTGCAAGTCTGTAAGCCACCTCTCCAACTCTTTCAAGAATCTCAAAAGGCCCAATATACCTAGGGCTCAACTTGCCCTTCTTCTCGAACCTCATAACACCCTTCATAGGCGAAACCCGGAGCAAGACCCGCTCACCAACCATGAATGCAACATCACGAACCTTACGATCCGCATAACTCTTATGTCTAGATTGGGTTGTACAAAGTCGATCTTGAATCAATTTAACCTTTTCCAAGGCATCCTAAACCAAGTCTGTACCCAATAGCCTAGCCTCGCCCGGTTCGAACCAACCCACTAGAGACCGGCACCGCCTACCATACATGGCCTTATACGGAGCCATTTGAATGCTAGACTGGTAGCTGCTGTTGTAAGCAAACTCCACAAGTGGTAAGAACTGATCCCAAGCACCCCCAAAATCTATCACACACGCACGAAGCATATCCTCCAATATCTGGATAGTGCGCTCGAACTATCCGTCCGTTTGAGAGTGAAATGTTGTACTCAACTCCACACGAGTACCCAACTCTCCCTGTAAAGCCCTCCAAAACTGTGATGTAAACTACGTACCCCAGCCAGACATGATAGATACCGGTATGCCATGAAGTCTAACAATCTCGCGGATACAGACCTGAGCCAGTTGTTCCGAAGAGTAAGTAGTAACTACAAGAATGAAATGGGATGACTTGGTCAACCTATCCACAATCACCCAAACTGCATCGAACTTCCTCTAAGTCCGTGGGAGCCCAACAACAAAATCCACCTCTCCAACTCGTTCAAGAATCTCAAAAGGCCCAATATACCTATTGCTCAACTTGCCCTTCTTCCCGAACATCATAACACCCTTCATAGGCAAAACCCAGAGCAAGACCCACTCACCAATCATGAATGCAACATCACGAACCTTCCGATACGCATAACTCTTCTGTCTAGATTATGCTGTACTAAGTCGATCCTGAATCAATTTAACCTTTTCCAAGGCATCCTGAACCAAGTCTTTACACAATAACCTAGCCTCGCCCGGTTCGAACCAACCCATTGGAGACCGGCACCGCCTACCATACAAGGCCTCATACAGATCCATATGAATGCTCGACTGGTAGCTGTTGTTGTAAGTAAACTCCGCAAGTGGCAGGAACTGATCCCAAGCACCCCCAAAATCTATCACATGCGCATGAAGCATATCCTATAGTATATGGATAGTACGTTCGGTCCGTCCGTCCGTCCGTATGAGGGTGAAATGTTGTACTCAACTCCACATGAGTACCCAACTCTCGCTGTACAGCCCTCCAGAGCCGTGATGTAAAATGCGTACCCCGATCAGAGATGATAGATACCAGTATGCCATGAAGTCTGACAATCTCGCGAATATAGACCTGAGCCAGCTGTTCCGAAGAGTAAGTAGTAACTGCAAGAATGAAATGGGCTGACTTGGTCATCCTATCCACAATCACCCAAACTACATCGAACTTTCTCTGAGTCCGTGGGAGCCCAACAATGAAATCCATAGTGATCCGCTCCCATTTCCATTTTGGAATCTCTAACTTCTGAAGTAATCTACCCGGTCGTTGATGCTCATACTTCACCTACTGGCAATTTAGGCACCGAGCTACATATTCCACTATGTATTTCTTCATTCGTCTCTACCAATAGTGTTGTCTCAAGTCCTGATACAGCTTTGTAGCACCCGAATGAATGGAGTACCGCGAACTGTGAGCCTCCTAGAGAATCAACTCACGCAAGCCATCTACATTGGGTACACATATCCTACCTTGCATATGTAATATACCATCATCTCCAATAGTGACTTCCTTGGCATCACCGTGCTGAATTGTATCCTTAAGGACAAGCAGATAGGGGTCATCATACTAACGCTCCCTGATACGATCATAAAGAGAAGACTGAGAAACCACACAAGGCAAAACTCAGCTCGGCTCGAAAACATCCAATCTAACAAACTGGTTGGCCAAGGCCTGGACATCCAAGGCTAAAGGCCTCTCTACTACCGGTAAATATGCTAAGTTGCCCAAACTCTCCGCCTTATGACTCAAGGCATCGGCCACTATATTGGCCTTCCCGGGATGATAGAGAATGGTGATATCATAATACTTAAGCAACTCCAACCATATCCGCTGCAGCAAATTTAGATCCTTCTGTTTAAACAGATGTTGTAGACTTTGGTGATCGGTGTAGACCTCACAATGGACACCGTACAAATAATGCTGCCAAATTTTCAAGGTATGAACAATAGCTGCTAACTCAAGGTCGTGGACCGGATAATTCTTCTCATGTACCTTTAACTGTCTAGATGCGTAGGCAATCACCCTACCGTCTTGCATCAACACTGTGCCAAGACCAATATGCAACGCATTGCACTACATAGTATAAGACCCTGAACCTGTAGGTAATACCAATACCGGTGCTGTAGTCAAAGCTGTCTTGAGCTTTTGGAAGTTCTCCTCACATTCCTTGGTCCACCTGAACGGAGCACCCTTCTGGGTCAATTTGGTCATAGGTGCAACAATAGAAGAGAAACCCTTTACAAATCGGCGATAATACCCCACCAAACCAAGAAAAATCTAGATCTCAATAGCTGAAAATGGTCTGGACCAACTCTGCACTGCTTCAATCTTCTTTGAATCTACCTTGATTCCTTCGTACAAAACTATATGACCCAAAAATCCCACTGAATCAAGCCATAATTCACACTTTGAAAATTTTGCATATAACTTCTTTTCTCTCAAAGTCTGAAGCACAGTCCTCAGGTGCTACTCATGATGCTCCCGACTCCGGGAATACACCAGAATGTCGTGAATAAACACAATGACGAAAGAATCAAGATAGAGATGAAATACACTATTCATTAAGTGCATAAATGATGCTGAGGCATTGGTTAGCCCAAATGACATTACAAGGAACTCATAATGACCATACCGAGTCTTAAAAGTAATATTTGGGATATCGGGTTCCCGAATCTTCAACTGATAATAGCCTGAACGCAATTCAATTTCAGAGAATACCCTGGCACCCTGAACCTGATCAAATAGGTCGTCAATACGTGGTAATGTATACCTTTTCTTCACTGTTACCTTGTTCAACTGGCGATAATCAATACACATCCGCATAGAACCATCCTTCTTCTTTACAAAAACAACAGGGGCACCCTAAGGCATTACACTGGGCCGAACAAAACCCTTATTAAGCAGCTCCTGTAACTGCTCTTTTAATTCCTTCAATTCTGCTGGGGCCATACGATATGGTGAAAATGCCAATTCAATATCCCTGTTGGGTGGCATACCAGGAAGATCCGCTGGAAATACATCAGAAAAATCCCTTACTAGAGGAACTGACTCCACGGTAGGAGTATCAAAACTAACATCTCTCACATAGGCTAGATATGCATCACACCGCTTCTCAACCATTCATTGAGCTTTAAGAAATGAAACAACTCTGCTAGGAACATGATCCAAGGTACCTCTCCACTCTAGCCGCGGTAGACCTGGTATAACCAACGTCACCGTCTTGGCGTAACAGTCAAGGATAGCGTGATAGGGAGACAACCAGTCCATGCCCAAAATAATATTGAAATCCATCATACTGAGCAATAATAAATCAGCTATGGTCTCAAAATCACTGATAACAATCATACACGACCGATACACGTGGTCAACAATAATAGATTCACCCACGGGTGTAGATACATAAACAGAAGAACCCAAAGAATCACGGGATACGCCTAAATACGGGGAAAAATAAGATGACACATATGAATAAGTGGAGCCTGGATCAAATAAGACTGATGCATCTCTATGACAGATCGGAATAATAACTATGATAACAAAATCAGATGCAACGGCCTCTGTTCTAGAAGGAAGGGCATAATATCTGGCCTGGCCACCCTCTCTAGGGCGACCTCTACCTGTCCGACCTCTACCTCTAGCTGGCTGTACAGGTGGAGTAGCAACTGGTGTAGTGATCATGGCCTTAGAAGCCCAAGGGCCCTGTTGAATGGGTGGGGCCTGAGAAATTTATGGAGGTTCAACCCTCCTAAGTCTAGGGCAATACCTCATTACATGACGAGTGTCACCACATTCAAAACAAGCCCTCGGAGGATGTGGCTGCTAGGACTGGCTCGGGCATGATAGACTAGACTGCCTGCTGAAGGCACCCCGTACAGGAGGTACAAAAGACACTGGCGGTGCATAATATGTAACCTCAGGTCTGGGAGTAGCCGGAATACCACTAGAAGCTGGAAGTGCTGAATGAATAGGAAGGCTCACATAACCTCTACCATGACGGGCTGCAACTAGGGCACGAGAATTATTATATGTGCCAAAATCTCAGGGTCTCTTAGCCTCCCTCTCTTCTCTCTACCGAGTCCGCATACTCTCCAACCTCTTGGTAATTAACACCACTTGTTGGTATATGATGTCCATCTCCAGTTCTCGGGCCATACTGAATATGATACTAGGGTGGATCCCCTCAATAAATCGGCGAACCCGCTCTAAAGTAGTAGCAACTAAGGCTGGTGCATGCCTAGCCAAATCACTTAATCGAACCGTATATTCCGACATTGTCATAGAACCCTGGCGCAGCTACTCAAACTCTGTGTGCCACGCGTCTCTAAGGCTATGAGGAACATACTCCCTCAAGCATATATCTGAAAATTGATTCCAAGTGAGTGAAGCTGCCTCAGCATGACTATACAACTCATATGCCCGCCACCACTAGTAGGCCGCTCCTCTAAGATGAAATGCCGTGAAAGAAACCCCACTGGAATCCACAATACCTATAGTACGGAGTATACGGTGGCATTCCTTCAGAAAATCTTGAGCATCTTCTGAAGCTAAACCGCTGAATGTTGGAGGGTGGTACTTCTTGTACTTCTCGAGCCTGAGATGCTCCCCCTATGAAACCAATGCCCTAACCTCGGGCCGAACTAGAACAACTGCTTGCACTGGTATAACCTCTGGGGCATGGTCAACCTAGGCCCCTGGCTCTGGGATACGGGCGATGGGAGTCTGTTCTCTTCCACCGACCTTAGATGTGGCAGGAGCAAGTGGAATTAACCCTGCTTAAGCTAGAGTTCCAAACATGCTCAAAAACTAGGCAAGAGCCAACTGAAGTGCAGGAGTGGTAACAGGCGTTTCTGGTGGTTCCTCTACAGCAGCTCGTGCGGGTGCTCTGGCTGTACCTCATGATCTTCCTCGGCCTCTAGCTCGGCCTCTTCCCCGACCCCAGCCTCTTGCGACTCCAACAGGGGGCATGAGTGTCTCATCATCGGATCCAGTTGTGCGTGTCCTCACCATCTGTGTGAGAATAGAAAGACAATGGTTTAAAATTTTGATGTCAACAAATGCACACGATAAGGAATAAAATAAGTGAATATTTCCTAGCAGTTCCATATCCTCCCGAAGATAAGTACAGACGTCTCCGTACCGATCCGCGAGAGTCTACTAAACCTGCTTGTGACTCATAACACCTATGAACCTAAAGCTCTTATACCAACTTGTCACGACCCCAAATTCCCTCCGTAGGATATCGTGATGGAACCTAGTCTCTAAGACTAGGTAAGCCTATCAATGCGGAATATAACTGAATACAAAACTGAAATTTAATCCTTAACAGTCGAATAAATAAAAATTGCAATTTAACAATTTTAACTCCCAAAACCCGGTAAGAATAAGTCACAAGCTTCTAAGAATGTATTCTCTATGTCTCTATACAGGAGAGTCAAAAGCAAATAAGGAAGACAGCATAATAATATAGAAGGGAACTCCGGAGTTTGCGGACGCTGGCAGATATACCTCGAAGTCTCCGTACACTGGTGGCTCATTGATACCTAGGCTGGTAAGAAGTACCTGGGTCTGCACAAAAAGATGTGCAGAAGCGTAGTATGAGTATACCATAGCGGTACCCAGTAAGTGCCAAGCCTAACCTCGGTAGAGTAGCGACGAGGTCAGGTCAGGCCCTACTAACATAATAAAAGACATGGTGACATGTTTAACAATATAATAACAATAAATAACAATGGAAATGAATCAAGTAAGTAGTATGTCACCATCAAATTTCACAGAATAAGGGCATATAATACCTTGCGGCAGGAAAACCGAAACTTACAACTTCAAGAAAATCACGACATTAATCAAAGGCAATGCAGCCATAAAGATATATCAACGAGGGAACTCCTGAGGTACCGCCTCGTAGTCCCAAATCATAAATAAATTCACAATATCTCATTTCTTTATATCACCGCGGGAGCTTTCACATTTAATTTTAAAGAAAATAATTTTCCCAAAATAGCATCCCGTGTTTTAGCCACCTTTATCACATTGCATGACTTCTAGTAGTTCCCCTCCTAGCCACGCGTATCAAGCCACCCATATCTCACCGCATGCGTTTCAACACCCAGACCTCATACCACCGCATGCGTATCAATATCACAATATATCACAATTTGCACCTCAAGTGCCCAAATATTTCAACTTGCCAAAGTAAATCAAAATCAGAATATTTTTCCACAATAAGGAGCTCACGGCTCAATCATAGTAAATACAAAAGTCTTCACAAAATATTCAACAGAAATAGTATTTTCACAAATTTAACATCTTGACTTAACATTCAATTATTAAATGTAAAATACTTTGTTTTTAATAATAGTTAATTTATGGAAATTCAACCTTCAAATAGTGCACAGAATAAACGAAAACAAAGTTTCAACTAAACAGGTAAAAACAATTAGTAGGAAAAGTGTCAGGAAAATTTAGGAATATAAAATAGATCAATGATGATGAATATAATCGGATAAAATAATTTAATTAATATGCAACAGTGATCTACACAATTTAAAAATATAATCTTTCATATTTATCCCATGTACACACTCGTCACCTCGTGTACACGACTTTCAACACACTACTATTTTCACATCAATACCAATCCTAGGAGACATTTCCCATACATAAGGTTAGACAAGTCACTTACTATGATGACCCAAAAGGTCATCTTATGTTTTAAAACTCGAATCTGCGCTCTTAAGCTTTAAAAATCTCTTTTTTACCCTCATTGATTTGCGTGCGCAGTCCGGGCATGTTTCTGAAAGGCTTTTATGTTGAAAATTGATGAAAATAAGATTTTTTGCCTTAAAAGTTGATTTTAGTTGACTTCGGTCAACATATTTGGTAAACGGGGCCGGATCCGTATTTTGACTGTCTCGGTGGGTCCGTATCGAATTATGGGACCTGGGCGTATGCCCGAAATTGAATTCGGAGGTCCCTAACTCAAGTTATGAATTTTTGATGAACATTAAAAGTCTAAAAATTAATTATTTCTAAGAATTGATTGATGTTTGGCATTGTGAGTACCAGGTCCGTATTTTGGTTCCGGAACCCTGTACAAGTTTATTATGATATTTAAGACTTGTGTGTGAAATTTGGTGAGAAACGGAGTTGATTTAACGTGATTCGGATGTCCAATTGAGAAGATATGAATTTTAAAGTGTTCTTGAGAATTTTATTTGATTTGGTGCTAAATTCGTAGTTCTAGATATTATTTTGGCGATTTGATCGCGCGAGCAAGTTCGTATGATATTTTTAGACTTGTGTGCATGTTTGGTTTGGAGCCCCGAGGGCTTGGGTGAGTTTCAGATAGGCCACGGGATGTTTTGGACTTAGAAAATCTGGTATTTTGCTGCAACAGGTGTTCTGGCATGTCCTTCTTCGCATTCGCGAAGGTACTATCGCGAACGCGAAGAGTAAACTAGGAAGCTGGAATTTTCTTCTTCGCGAACGCGAAGCGATGGGGGCGTTACCCTTCGCGAACGCGACCAGCTCCTCGCGAACGCGTAGTGTTAGGCACACCTAGGGACGAGTCGATAGTTCCTTCATCGCGAACGCGAGCAATGTCTCACGAACGCGAAGGCCAGGGGGAGTAATCATCGCGAACACGAGCAGGATCTCGCGAACGCGAAGGCTTGGCAACTAGTACCCTTCGCGATCGCGACAATGGCCTGGCGAACGCGATGTACACTGTTGCCCAGTGCATAAAACAGAATAAAACACGGGTTTAAGATATTTATTCAACATTTTTCAAGAACCAAACAGGTAGAGGCGATTTGCAAGAGTTATTGTCTTCCCCAAAGTGTTGGTAAGTGATGTTAAACCATTTTCTTTCAATTACCCATTGCATTTCTTGAATTATCAACCTAAACTCTAGAGTTTTCATGGTTGAATTAGGGGTTAGGGTAGAAAACTAGGGATTTCGGAAATTTGAAAAATTTAATTTATGTAATATAATTAATTCCTTTAGCAATATTTGATATTATTGAGTCATTTTGAATAGATACGAGTGGTTTGGAGGTGAATTCTAAATAAAACATTGTGATTGAGAATTGAGTGGCCTTCGGAACAAGGTAAGTGTTGTGTCTAGCCCTGACTTGAAGGAATACACGAAGGGAGAGTGTTAATACACGAAGGGTGATGTTGTGCCATATTGTGAGTGTTAATCCACGAAGGGTGATGACGCACCATATTGTGAGTGTTAATGCACGAAGGGTGATGTCGTGCCATGATATGAGAGTTAATGCACGAAGGGTGATGTCGTGCTGTTTCTATTAATTTTATGGTGAGATTGAGAGTAAAATCACGAAGAATGATGTCGTGCATTTTTCCTTTACTGTATTCACTATTCATGTTTATTCATGGTATGTTGACTGCTCCGGTTATCATTCTGTTGCATTTCTTTATCCCGTATTCCCCTCAGCATGTTCCCCTCTGGATATTTCCTGTTTAGTTCTTCATTTCTGTTATTTGTATATACATTGTTGAATTGTACAAGTTGATTTGTAGGTGCTTTGCCTTAGCCTCGTCACTACTTCGTCGAGGTTAGGCTCGACACTTATCAGTACATGGGATCGGTTGTACTGATATTGCACTATGCACTTTCTGTGCAGATTTTGGTACCGGCTCGGGTTGATCGAGATTTTTGCTATTGGTCCGCTGTTCGGAGACTCAAGGTAGATCTGTCGGCGTTCACAGACCTTGAAGTCCCCGTCTATCTTCTCTGTCCTACTGTTTCTTTCATTCAGACAANTCACTGAGGTTAGGCTCGGCACTTACAAGTACATGGGGTTGGTTGTACTGATGCTGTAGTCTGCACTTTTTGTGCATATTTTGGTACCCGCTCAGGTTGATCAAGATTTTGCTATTGGTCTGCTGTTCGGAGACTCAAGGTAGATCTGTCGGCGTTCACAGACCTTGAAGTCCCCGTCTATCTTCTCTGTCCTACTGTTTCTTTCATTCAGACAATTGTATTTCTTTTAGACTATTACTTGTAGAAAACTCTAGAATGCTCGTGACTTATGCCTCCAGATCCGGGTGGTAGTAATTAATACAGTTTTATATTATTCCACACTTATCATATTTCATCTTAGTTAATTATTGTTATTTACTGAATGGAAATAAGGAATTGGTTTAATAATTTTCTAACGTTGGCTTGCCTAGCAAGTAAAATGTTAGGCGCCATCACGGTCCCGTCGGTGTGATTCTGGGTCGTGACAAGTTGGTATCAGAGCACTAGGTTGCCTAGGTCTCACGATTCACGAGCAAGCTTAGTCTAGTATGGAGGATCGGTACAGAGACGTTAGTGCTTATCTTCCAGAGGCTATGAAGTTTAGGAACAAGTTTCACTTCTATTCTTCTCTGTCGTGCGATTTTGCTTTCTCAAATACTGATTGAACTCTTCTACTCTTATTCTCTCGTAGATGGCGAGAACACGTACCGCTTCCTCAACTGAGTAGCAGCCAGAGCCTCCAGTGGCAGCTCCTACATGGGGCAGAGGTCGAGGCCGAGGCTAGGGTGCTTATCGGGCGGATCAGGCAGTTATTTACTCTTAACGGTTTGGATTATCAGTTATCGGCTTTTAAATGTATTAATCCGCTAGCCACCCGATAAGATATCGGGCGGATTGGTATAGGTTTAGCTATTATCGGGCGGTTATCAGTTTAGTTTCAGTTGATTGAAACTTAACATACTTCAACACAGTTAAACAATAGTTAGTTTGAGGAAATTAAATTAAAGATTCTGCTAATAAGTAATGGAAAAGCTATACCTATTTATCAACTCACATAGAAAAACTTCATTCTTTAACTGAATATCAACCAAATATTTATCAACTCAAATATTATCCAGGCTTGTGTTATAACATTCTTTAACTGAATATCAACCTGATTTTCAATTGAAGTGAAGAAAAGTATGATTAGAATTGATTATGATTAGAATTGAATTTTACT
>AWOL01S0027830.1:7918-21062 GCA_000715115.1 Nicotiana otophora | reverse complement strand
AGTGAATTACTATCTACGAATCTAGAGTTGAACTCGAAAGTGGGAATTCTAGATTGCATATAGAATTAAATAGAGCAAGTTCTTGAACCCGGACATCGGGGAACGGATTCGCAATTAGGATAGAAATATACCTAATTGTCTTGCTCGGTTGAAATACAGGAAGTGTAAATGCATTCTTTTTAATCTTAATTCCATAGACATATAGGCATTAAGTTAGCTTGAATAGGCAAGTAAGAACTCGACATATTTTTATGAGTAATATCAACCCTATCAATCAACGATCCAGATAAATCAATTAGTTATTTTAAGCTAAGAATGCAACATGATTGTTAGATAACCCGTGACCCTGAAATATTATCTCCTATTGATTGTTATTCGAAATCATTTAAGTGTTGTGGTTGATCTTTAGTATTTCATTACTTGATATTTTTAGGTAGTAAATTAGAAAATCATCTATTTTGTGAGAAATCGCTTGAATCGATAAGTTATTTGAGTTTGAGTTAGTCAAAAGTTAATCATAAGTCTTCGTGGGAACGATACTCTACTCATTACTATATTACTTGACGACCACGTATACTTGCGTGAGTGTGTTTGGTCGCAACACATACTCAGGTTTGAACATAATAGACTAGCTAATGAAAGAGATCACAAATTATATAGGCAAAGCATATTCGAATAAGAGGATTGATGGCCTAAGGCAAAATTAAACACCAAGAGATGCTAACAAGTGTAAATGTCCCAAACAGTAGTAATTCTTAACACATGGACTAGTCAGATTTGGAAAATATCTACATAATAGAACCATGTTTAGGCATGCTTGAAGCTAAAAGTTAAAGACCTAAAAATATTAATGAAAGCAAATAGAATTGCACACAAAACAACCCAAAAAACTTATATAAAACTGACGAACTTCATTAGTGAAAACATATGCAAATCATAGCTACATATGAATGAAATTACAAAGTCTAGTAACTCAACAGTTAAGCGAAGAACAGTAAAGAATGAACTTCCACAGAAAATCCAGAATCCCAATGCGTCAAAGTTCCCAAAAGCTTCGATGAACTCAGGGCAATGCTCGCACCAAGAACAAGTTAACTAACAAGGTGTTAATGGCATTGGCTTTCAGCCAGCCAATATAGAATACAGAGCAAGAGAGTAGCAAAGCCCCAATTTTTAGTTAAGAAGATCGATTTCAAAGTCTGTCTTAAAGGGAATTTGGGAGGGGTTTATATAGTAACAGAAATTGGAAGAACAAATATGGAAATCAATCAATTAAACACAAATAGGGAAAGAAAATTAGTCAAATTTAAGTAGGAACAAGGAAAGTCACATGCATAGACTATTCCGAGTAGAAATAGGTAAAAATAAAATTGGACAAACCCTAGTTGGCAAATGGTCAAAAAATTAGCCAAGAATCTCGGTGAATCGAACCCACATGATCCTATTGAGAGTGTATATAGACGGATTTTTGTCTGAATCTTGTAGGTTGAGGATGATTACACTTGATTTAGAGAGGTAGTACTTGCCGAAATCAGGCAAGTACTAAGTAACACCACGAACGGGTGAATGGTAATGAGATAATACAAATAAGGTAAGCAGATCGTGGAAAGAATCCATGTTTGAGATGGATTCGGAGAGTTTTAGGAAGGCGGGGATTAGGGTTCTTCAGAGAAGGGGGAGGGTTTTAGGGCGGCTGGTTAGAGGGAAATGGGATTAGGGTTTGGGGTTGGGTAATTTAAAAAGGGTAGGTTGATTGTGGGATGTTGATCTTAGAGATCAACGACCAGGATTTTAAAGAGGGATTGTGGTGGGTTAATTAAATGGGTATGGGTGGTGGGTTGCTGGTGTTGGGCTAGGGGTTATTGGGTTAGGGTATTGAGCCCTTTGGTCCAAAAATTAGTTAAAACAATTGGGCCAACTCTTTTAAATAGAAATTAAAAGGGAAATAAATTTAATAAAATAGATAAATAAACATATAAAAATGCTACTTATGCAAACTAATACTTTAATCAATATATAAGACTATAAAAAATATAAAATATTAATTTGACCCTAAATGAAATGTCAATTGCAATAAGAATGCAAAATATAGGCTATTATTGCTAATTTATGCGAATAGCCTAAAAATACAATTGTAATTATATAAAAATGAAGTGAAAATATTTCAAAAATGTATTAGGGATGCAAATAATAATTTGAAGTGATTAAGTCATGACAAATAATTTAAAAGGGTAATTACTGAATTTGTTATGTAAATTAATGTGAGAAAATTAATTTAACAGCTCTAAAATTATGGAAAATTATAAGAAGTGCTTGTGTAAATCTTATAAATTAAATAATAATGCAAAATAATATTTTAAGAGTATATATATTGTTTGAAAAATATATGAGGGTACAATTGGGTATCAACAACTGGTTGTCTCCATATCATGCCATCCTTGATTTTCATGCCAAGACTGTTACCTTGGCAATGTCAGAGTTGCCTAGATTGGAGTGGAGGGGTTCATATATTAGTGCATCTAATTGGGTTATCTCTTTCATGAAGGCTCGCCACATGGTTGAGAAGCGTTGTTTGGCTTATCTAGCTTTTGTTCGGGATATTGCTGTAGAGACTCCTACGATTGATTCAGTGCCTGTGGTACATGAGTTCACCGATGTGTTTCCTTATGATTTACTAGGCATGCCAGCAGATCGTGATATCGATTTATGTATTGATTTGGCACCAGGTATTCAGCCTATCTCTATTCCACCATACCGCATGGCTCCGAAAGAGTTGAAGGCATAACTTGATGAGTTGCTAGCAAATGGGTTCATCAGGCCGAATGTGTCACCGTGGGGTGTACCGGTGTTATTTGTGAAAAAGAAGGATGGGAGTATGCGGATGTGCATTGATTACCGCCAGTTGAACAAAGTTAGCATTAAGAACAAGTACCCATTACCGCGTATTGATAATTTGTTCGACCGGTTGCAGGGTGCCAAGGTGTTCTCTAAGATCGATTTGAGATCTGGTTATCATCAGCTAAAGATTCGTGCTTCGGATGTTCCGAAGACGACTTTCCGAAGAAAATATGGCCACTATGAGTTTCTAGTTATATCTTTCGGCTTGACCAACGCTCTGGCGACATTTATGGATTTGATGAACTGGGTGTTCAAGACATATCTTGAATCGTTCGTCATTGTCTTCACTAATGACATATTGATATACTCGCATAGTGTGGAGGAGCACGAGCAGAATTTGAGAGTTGCACTTCAGACTACGGAAACAGAAGCTATTAGCTAATTTCTCCAAGTGCGAGTTTTGGTTAGATTCTGTGGCATTCTTGGAGCATGTTGTATCAGGTGAGGGTATTAAGGTGGATCCCAAGAAGATCGAGGCAGTCCAGAGTTGGCCTCGTCCTACCACAACGACCGGAATTAGGAGCTTCTTGGGGTTAGCAGGTTATTATCGCCGATTCGGTGGAGGGCTTCTCATCCATTGCAGCACCTTTGACTAGATTGACCTAGAAGAGTGCTCTATTCCGATGGTCCGATGATTGCGAAGAGAGATTCCATTGATGCAGGAGGGGGAGAGGGGCGAGTTATTGCATATGCTTCACATCAGCTGAAGCCCCATGAGAAGATTTACCCCGTACATGATTTGGAGTTGGCCGTGATAGTTCATGCTCTCAAGATCTGGAGGCATTATCTTTATGGGGTGTCCTGTGAGGTTTACACCGATCATCGCAGCTTGCAACATTTGTTCAAGCAGAGGGATCTCAATTTTAGGCAGCGCAGGTGGCTAGAGTTACTGAAGGACAATGATATTACCATCCTTTATCATCCAGGCAAGGCGAGTGTGGTTGCGGATGCCTTGAGCAGAAAGGCCAAGAGCATGTGTAGCTTGGCATTCATTTCAGCAGAGGAGAGGCCATTGGCTTTGGACATTAAGTACTTGACCAATAAACTTGTGAGGTTGGATATTTCAGAGCCCAGTCAAGTTCTTGCATGTGTTGTGGCTCAGTCTTCATTATTTGAGTGTATCAAGGCTCGTCAATACGATGATACGCACCTTCTAGTTCTTAGAGAGACGGTTGTCACGACCCAAAATCCTCAAAAGGTCGTGATGGCACCGGACACCACTGTCAGGAAAGCCAACACCAATAATTAGTAAATTCTCATTTTAATATTTTTGAAATCATAGTTATTCCCTTCAATTAAATAGCAGAAGATGAAGTTTACAAAATACGTAATAATATCCTTAAATTGTTTTTTTCCAATACAGTGCAACCCTTAATCATCCCAAAACCCGGTGTCACAAGTGCATGAGCATTTACTAAGAATGTAAAATAAAATACAATAGATGTCCGGAATACAAATTGGATAGAAAAAATGTAAGCACTCTAAAGGAGACTCTGTTGGCTGCGGAGCATCGTATAGAATGCACCTCACCTATGTCCCCGCCATAATCGTGCCTGTGCGCCCACAATGCCACTAATCATATATGTACCTGTACAAAAATGTGCAGCAAGTGTAGCATGAGTATGTAAATCAACACATACCCAGTAAGTATCCCGTCTAACCTCGAAGAAGTAGTGACGAGAGGTCGACACGGACACTTACTATGGGCTATAATTAATATACCAATGATATGATGAATTATGGATTTTATGAGGCAACGGTAAACAAAATAACATGAGGTAGGTAAATAATTCTCTTGTTAATATGGGATTTCCAAATTTATCTTCATCTTTTAACAATTTAACTCTCCGGCCAATAAGGCCATATCAATTATCAATAATTCCCAAAACAATCAATTAAGTCATGCACAATTCATGCCGAGGTCGTACGGCCTGATCCAATAAATATTTAAACTGTGCACTGCCAGAGGGTCGAATTGCGCAAACCATAGATGGATCTATTTAATCTGCCGAGGCGTTCGACCCGTTCCACAAAAGATAAACACACTCAGACAACCAAATTAAGGATTTATTTAGGTTTGATGTTTAAAGAAACATCAATTCTCATTAACGATCAAGTGACCCGTCCAAAACCCAAGTAGGTGAAGTCTAACCCTTTTTTTTTGAAATTCCTTTATCAAGTTCCAATATGTTTTAAATGGTTAAATTAACAAGTAGGATGCAAGCATCACAAGTATAACGTGATTTGGGTCCTAGACTACTCGAACATAAGTATAATAGTAGCTACGCACGGGCTCTCGTCACCTCATATGTACGTAGCCCCCACAATTAGGTACAAACATTTATTTAATTCACCTATGGGGTTAATTCCCTCTTACAAGGTTAGAAAGGAGACTTACCTCACTCCGAAACTCCATAACCGGCTCCCAAGCCGTTCCATCAACTCAAATCGATGCCCAACGCTCCAAAACTAGTAAATAATTATGCAAACCCATTAATATATACTCAATTACTCATTATAATCCTATTTACAACAATTTCCAACTCCGCTTGAAAAATCGATAAAATCACCCTCGGGCCTACGTGTCCGGATTCCGAAAATGTTCGAAGATAATCATTACCCATAACCTTATGAACTCAAATATATGATTTATTTCCAATTCCATGCCCAAATTTGTGGTGAAAATCCAAAATACCAAATTCTAGATTTTCTACCAAACCCTCCACAATTTCTACTAATTTCTATGTTCAAATCCATATATGATCATGTATTTAGTTTACAATAAGTGAAAATCACTTACCTTGACATTGATGACGAAGAATGAGCTCCAAACTCTCTCCAAGACCGGCTCTCATGAGGGAAATGAGGTGAAAATGAGCCAAGCCCTCATTTTTAAAGAACACACTTCCCAACCCCGACTTCCGCACCTGCGGTGCCTTGGCCGCATCTGCGGTCCCGCACCTGTGAAAATACCATCACAGGTGCGGCTCCAGCCCGGTCCAACATTTTAGCACCTGCGCTCCATGCGGCGCATCTACGCGTCCACTCCTGTGTTGCTCTCTTCGCACCTGCGCCTTCGCAGGTGAGCAAATCCTTCCGCTCATGCGGTTCTCAGCAGCCCATCCCCTTCCGCTTCTGCGAGCCATTTTCCCGTACCTGCGGCCCTCTTCATGCAGGTGCGGTTACACTAGATGTTCAGCTGCTTCAGCCCTTCTTCAAATTCCAAATGCGATCCGTTAACCTCCCGGAATCCACTCGGGGACCTCGAGACCTTAACTAATTATACCAACGCATCCCAAAATACATTATGAACTTAGTCGAGCCTTCAAATCACATCAAACAACGTCAAATTCATGAATTTCACCCCATTCCAAGCTTAATGAACTTTAGAATTTTAAACTTCTATATTGCCGAAACCTATCAAATCACGTCCGATTGGCCTCAAATTTTGCACACAAGTTACGTTTGACATTACGGACCTACTCCAACTTTCAGAATTGGATTCTGACCCTTATATCAAAAAGTCCACTTCCGATCAAACTTCTCAAAAACCTTCGAATTTCTAACTTTTGCCAAACGACTCCAAAATGACCTACGGACCTCCAAATCCACTTCCGGATGCGCTCCCAATATCGGAATCACCACACAGAGTTATGCTCAGACTCAGAATTCCAAAGGGACATCGATAACATTAAAATGCACTTCAACCTAAATTTATGAAATTCTTCCAAAATGCTAACTTTCACAATAGGTGCCGAAACGCTCCCGGGGCATCCAAAACTCGATCCGAATATACGCCCAAGTCTGAAGTCATCATACGAACATGTTGAAACCTTTAAATCTTGATTCCGAGGCCGTTTACTCTAAAATCCAATCTTAGTCAATTCTTCCAACTTAAGGCTTCCGAAATTAGAATTTTCTTTCCAAATCAACTCTGAACTTCCTGAAATTCAATTTTGATCATGTGCACAAGTCATAATACCTGAAGTGAAGCTGCTCATGGCGTCAAACCGCCGAACGATGTGCTAGAGCTCAAAACGACCGATCGGGTCGTTACAACGGTACTACAGGGCGGTGCCAATGAGGTTTCTATCGGCGAGGATGGTGTTCTGCTACTCCAAGGTTGCTTATGTGTTCCTAATGTTGATGGTTTGAGGGAGAATATTCTAGAGAAGGCTCACAGTTCTTGGTATTCTATTCATCCCGGTGCTACGAAAATGTATCACGACTAGAGGCAACATTATTGGTGGCGGCGGATGAAGAAGGACACAGTTGAGTATGTAGCGAGGTGTCTAATTAAGTATAAGCACCAGAGGCCAGGTAGCCTACTCCAGCAGATGGTTATACCAGAGTTGAAATGGGAGCTGATCACTATGGACTTTGTAGTTGGGTTGTCAAGGACGTTGAGGAAGTTTGATCCCTTTTGGGTCATTGTTAACAAGCTGACAAAGTCAGTACACTTTATTTCGGTAGTGACTACGTATTCTTCAGAGAGATTGGCCCAGATTTATATTCAGAATATTATCCGGTTGCATGGTGTGCATGTTTCCATCACATCATATAGAGGTCCTCAATTCACTTTGCATTTTTGGAGAGCAGTATAGAGTGAGTTAGGCACCCGGGTAGATCTTAGCACAGCCTTTCATCCATAGATCGACGGGCAGTCGGAGCGGGCAATTCAGATTTTGGAGGATATGCTCAGAAAATGTGTGATTGACTTCAGAGGGTAGTGGGATCGATTCTTGCCTTTGGCTGACTTTGCTTATAACAATAGTTATCAGTCCAGCATTGAGATGGCCCCATTTGAGGCTTTATATGGTCGACGATGTCGTTCGCCCATTAGATGGTTTGAGTCCGGTGAGGCTAGGTTATATGGCACTGATTTAGTGAAGGATGCCTTGTAGAAGGTAAAGTTAATTCAGGAGCAACTTCGCACAGCACAGTCCAGACAAAAAAGTTACGCAGATCAGAAGGCGCGTGATTTATCATTTATGGTGGGCGAGAAGGTTCTCTTGAAAGTCTCGCCAATGAAGGGTATAATGAGATTCGGGAAGAAGGGCAAGCTGAGCCCAAGGTTTATTGGCCCATTTTAGGTGTTGAGACGAGTTGGGGAGGTTGCTTATGAGCTTTCTTTGCCTCCAAGTCTATCGGGAGCTCATCTGGTTTTCTACGTGTCTATGCTCTGATAGTACCACGATGACAGGTCGCATGTGTTAGATTACAACACAGTTCAACTAGATGAGAGCTTGGGTTACGAGGAGGAGCCAGTTTCTATTGGGGTGCACTACTGTTATTTGTAAAAAAGAAGGATGGGAGTATGCGGATGTGCATTGATTACCGCCAGTTGAACAAAGTTACCATTAAGAACATGCACCCGTTGCCACATATTGATGATTTGTTCAACCAGTTGCAGGGTGCCAAGGTGTTCTCTAAGATTGATTTGAGATATGGGTATTATCAACTGAAGATTCGTGCTTCGGATGTTCCGAAGACGGCTTTCCGGGCCAGATATGGCCACTATGAGTCTATGAGTTTCTAGTTATGTCTTACGGCTTGACTAATGCTCTGGCGGCATTTATGGATTTGATAAACCAGGTGTTCAGGCCATATCTTGACCCTTTCATCATTTTCTTCACTAATGACATATTGATCGAGTTTCCTGGCATGCGCTTAGGGCGAAGACGTCTACCCGCATAGTATGGAGGAGCACGAGAAGCATTTGAGAGTTGTACTTTAGACCTTGCGGGAACAATAACTATTAGCTAAGTTCTCCAAGTCCGAGTTCTTGTTATATTCTGTGGCATTCTTGGAGCATGTTGTATCAGGTGAGGGTATTAAGGCAGATCCCAGGAAGATTGAGGCAGTCCAGAGTTGGACTCGTCCTACCACAACGACCGAGATCAGGAGCTTCTTGGGGTTAGCAGGTTATTATCGCCGATTTGTGGAGGGATTATCATCTATTGCAGCACTTTTGACTAGATTAACCTAGAAGGGTGCTCCATTATGATGGTCCGATGATTGCGAGGCGAGCTTCCAGAAGCTCAAGACCGATTTGACTACAACACCGGTTTTGGTGTTGCCTTCCGGTTCAGGGATCTATGCTGTCTATTTTGATGTTTCACGCGTTGGCCTGGGCTGTGTATTGATGCAGGAGGGGCAAGTTATTACATATGCTTCATATCAGCTAAAGCCCCACAAGAAGAATTACCCCGTACATGATTTGGAGTTGGCCGTGATAATTCATGCTCTTAAGATCTGGAGGCATTATCTTTATGGGGTGTCCTGTGATGTTTACATCGATCATCGCAGCTTGTAACATTTGTTCAATTAGAGTGATATCAATAAACCTTGGTTTGATCCCAAGGTTTATTGGCCCATTTGAGGCGTTGAGACGAGTTGGGGAGATTGCTTATGAGCTTGCTTTGCCTCCCAGTCTATCGGGAGTTTATCCGATTTTCCATGTGTCTATTCTCTGGAAGTACCATGCTGACATGTCGCATGTGTTAGATTACAACACGGTTCAGCTAGATGAGATCTTGGGTTACGAGAAGGAGCCAGTTTCTATTGTTGATAGGCAGGTTCGCTAGTTGATGTCTAAGAATATTACTGCGATAAAGGTCCAGTGGAGGGGTCAACCAATCAAAGAGGCAACTTGGGAGACCGAGGAGGACATGCGGAACAAATATCCACACCTATTCAGCACTTCAGGTATGATTCTAGACCCGTTTAAGGACGAACATTTGTTTAAGAGGTGGAGAATGTAACAACCCAACCAATTATTTTGCTTTCTAGGTCACCGTTTCCCTAATTAAGACTCTCCGTATGTGCCTTTACTGTTTTATGACTTGAGGGGATGGTTGACATGGGTTTGGAGAGGTTCGAGTTGAAACTGGAACACTTAGTTCCTTAATAGTGGCCTATAATGGCAAAGTTTGACTTGAGTCAACATTTTGAGTAAACGACCTCAAAACTGGGATTTGATAGTTCCAATAGGTTTGTATGATGATTTTGGACTTGGGCGTGTGTTCGGATCTAGTTTCGGATTACCCAGGAACGTTTCAGTGCTTAATGTTGAAAGTAGGTGCATTGAAGGTTTTCAAGTTCTTTAAATTTGGTTTGGAGTAGACTTTGGTGTTATCAAGGTTCGTTTGGGATTTCGAGCCTGGGAATAGTTCTGTATGGTGATTTATGACTTGTACGCAAAATTAGGTGTCATTCTGAGTAGTCTAAGTATGATTCGGCGCGTTCGGAGTATGTTGAAAAACTAGAAGTTCATAATTTGATTCAATTTGGTTTTGGGGTGCGATTCTTAGTTTTGATGTTGTTTTATGTGTTTTGAGAGTTCGAGCAGGTCCGTATTATGTTTATAGACTTGTTGGTGCATTTGTATGGGATCCCGGGGGGCTCGGGTGCATTTCGGACCGCTTGGAGCTAAGTCACAAATGTACTGGTGTATTGTTCTGTTTTTCTTCTTCGCGAACGCGGAAGGACTCTCGCGATCGCGAAAAAGGATTTGGGGCTGAGTGATGTTTCCCTTCATGTTCGTGAAGCAGGGGTCGCGTTCACGGAGGCATGGACCCAGTGAACTTCGCGTTCGCTGTCAACTGGTCGCGTTCACGAAGAAGAAGACCGGGCCTAGGCAACTCAATTACCTTTCGCGTTCGTGGTTGGAGGCACGCATTTGCGAAGATAAGACGACCCAAGGCATCGCGTTCGTGAGTGATTTCTCGCGATCGCGTAGAAGGTTTTTCCTGGGTTCTTCAGTTTTGCCTTCGCTATCGCGAGGGCTTGTCCGCGATCACGATGAAGGCAGACTTGTGTAGAGCCTTTTCGGGATTTTGGCTATCTTATTCATTTCTCTCACTTGTTGGATGATTTTAGAGCTCTTTGAGGAGGGTTTTTCACCTAGCACCTTGAGGTAAGTATCTTTTACACAATATGAGTTTAATACATACGTTATGAGTAGATTTTAACATAGAAATTGTGAAAATTTTAGGAGATTGTTGAAAAACCTAGGTCTTGACAAAAATGGGATTAGACCACGAAAATGATTATGGAATTGAGTAAAAATTATATTTTTTGGTTCATGAGGTTATGGGTAACATTTATCTTTGCAAATTTGCAAAATCCGAGAACGTGGGCCTGGGGGTGATTTCAGGAATCTTCCAATTTGGGTTGGGTAATTACTCTAATAGCTAAATTATGAACTTTTTAGTACATATTGATTAATTTATACAATATTTGGCTAGTTTTGGATTGTTCGGCACCGTCTTGAAGCTTTTAGAGTGATTTGTGGAATATGAACTTGGGAACGAGGTAAGTCTCTTGCCTAACCTTGTAAGATGGAATTTACCCCATAGGTATTTAAATTGCTACTATTTGTGGGTGCTAGATACGCACGAAGTGACAACAGTTCGTGCGTAGCTAGAATTCATGTTATGTCCGGGGTACACATAGGCCTTTATTATGCTATTACTTGCACTAGTTTAATTGCTTGTATTAGTTACTACAACTTGGTTAAAGATTATATTAAATTGAGCTTCATTACTTATAGTTTTGGCGAAAATGTTTAATTATTAATGGAAATTATATCCTTTCGTGGGCTTACCTCGGAGTTGTAAATATGAAATTCGAAATCCAAAAAATAGTTCTTTATTCCTATGGATCATGCCGAATCCCTCGGCAATACTGAGGGATTCAGCCTGATCCAATATATATATTGCCGAGGGATTCGGCCTGATCCATAGGATTAGAGAAATATTTTTGGATTTTGAATTTCATATATTGGATGTTCCTAGAAGGTTTCGGTGCTAATTGACGAAAGTTGAAAATTTGAAGGTTTGGAAAGTTCATAAGTTTGACCAAGTGTTGATTTTGAGGATATCCGATTCAGATTGTGGTTCCGGGAACTGGAATAACATCGTTATGTCATTTGGGACTTGTGTGCAAAATTTGAGTTCATTTCGGGTTGATTTGATATGTTTCGGCGCGAGTTTTGAAAGTTGAAAGTTCATTAAGTTCGATTTGAGGTGCAATTCGTGGTTTTGATGTTGTTATTATCACACCCCAAACTCGGATAGCGCGACCGACGCCCAACCGAGTGAATCCGGTCAAGCAAGCCTGTTAGACGCTTTCTACCCAACGCACCCACGATCAAGAGAGGACATAATTTTGTTAATTAGACAGTAGGGAGATCATGTACACAATACTAAATCATTTCATTAGTTACTTCACTTTTAAGTCTCAAAATACACATATTCTTATAGTTTGAGTGGAACAAGTAATCAAAACACAACATTACTTGTTTCACTTTTCTAGCACCTATGTACAACCCACATAGTGTCTACAGAGCGTCTAAAAGATACAAAAGAGTGTTATGATAGTGCCGGCAACAAGGCCCCGACTATACCTCAAAACGTGATAATAATATGAACAAAAGATACAATACATGACCCCGGGATGAAGTGGGGCTCACCAAGTCTGCTAGGAAGAGGATGTACCACTATCGCTGATCAACACTGCCTGCTATGGAACCACTTGCATCCATTTAAAGATGAAGCGCCCCGTCCAAAGGGATATAAGTACTGTCGAATAGTACTAGTATGTAAAACTAAACACCATCTCATTAGAATGAATAATAATACAAGGGGGAATAGTCAAGAATTCAATAAGAGCTTCAAATAATACTAAAACATCAAGTTAAGGATCAATTAAGTTTTCAAGTCAATTTCCATGCTATTAGGTTGTGCGATCTTTAGTGTTGATATACCATAATTCACAATACCACTGTATTCCTACACGGAGTCCGATCACCACCCGATCGGCTAGGTCGTCTCATTTGAGACATCAACCATAACCATAATTTCATTTTAAGTTCCAGCACAGTCACCACCATATGTGCGGCATGGCGTCCGATCAGGGCCCGATCGGCTAGGCCGTCTCACCCGAGACATTACCTTTTTCAGTCAATCATCTCACATCATACTTCTTTCATATCCTTTCAATTCATTGGCACTAGTGGCCACAATTATAAAGTCATTCTTGGCACTTGGTCGTATTTCATAATTCTAGTTCCCCTTTCCACATTCAAACATCATTATCATTATCAACAATAATAAGGCTTCCCATTCAAGACATTAAATTCACATATGAGCAATTTGGGAATCTTAGGCACATAGAGGCTTTTCATACAATTTGGCATAACAACCTTTATTTCGATCTTGACTTGAAGTCTTAACATTTTTAA
>AWOL01S0027829.1:0-23061 GCA_000715115.1 Nicotiana otophora | reverse complement strand
CATTCCTTCATTGATTAATAATGTATAATTTGGGTTATGAAACTACACATTAATTAGATTTATGGGGTATTTAGTGAACATTGATTTTTGTCTCATTCGCCTCGAATTAGGACTCGTCACTTAAAATCGGCCATTGATTCCTTCCATTTCAAATCTATAGTACTCAACATTAAGAGGAAACCTGATGTTTGTTTGTTAGCACTTTCTATACATGGAGGTTTTAGGCCTACAATATCTTTTACAATGTTAAATTTAAAAAAATGTCTTTTTAAAGTTTCTTACGTGTAAAAGAAAAATCTCCTAAAAGTAAATCTCCATGTGTAAAAAAAAGAGATAGGGTCATAAAACTAAAAACAAATTTGTAAAAGGCCAAAAAACCAATTGACCCATGTATATGTGTTTCATAAACAACATGATCAGGATGCAGTAAAATAGGAAAGCTCTAGTAGTTTAACTTAATTAGATTAGCCTTTTCACTGCCGTCCGGCTATGAAAAGGTTCCCAAATCCCATTAGCACCACTTCCCTTTTGTGGCTTGTGAGTAATGTAACAGTACTGTTTCAACTTATTATCATTTTGGTTAAACATAGTAAATGTAAAAATATTTCTTTAAATCTGTGTTTGTTAGCACACACTAGTCTTTCTACGTTCTCTTTGATAATATCACTAGCTTAAAATAACACTTAATTGGCCGTTCTCAGAGGACATTTGAATAGAGTCAACTTTTATAACTCTAGTGTACTTAGCAGAATTTAAAATTCACTTACAACCTAAAAAGTCTCTATCATCATACATCATGAGTTCCTCAATCATTGTATTTGGGATATAGTGCATATATAATTATGGTTTGCCATAATCAAAGCATAAATTGACTTGCTTTTTGTTGGCAATTCCACCATAAAATAAGTACTTATATAACTAGATATTATGTCACATATGTGGAGACCACTTGACTGCAGTTTGATGAAAAAGCAAACGTTGGACTTATCAATTATCAATAATCCGTCTGCATTATTCGTTCTTTCTTTTGATCACAAAAGGACAGTTTTTCATTGATGAAGGTATCAACGCCTGGTGAATTATCAGCAATGGAGAATCCTAAACCAAGGAGAAACTGACATGTAACAAATTTCTAAATAAAGGGTACATATATATATTTCAGACAAATACCACATCAAAATAAAGAAAAAAGTGAGTGTTACATAATACAGAGCAGAGCACAAGTTTATATGGTCGCTCCTTGGGCTCAATTTGGTGCAACCCAAGGGAAAATTATGTAAACTCTGTTGGTCCAAAGCGGATAAATGTGTCATGGACATGATTCTCTGTTTCAAATAAGATCACATTGGACCCGGATTCCCACAGTATGAAGGTGGGGGCAAACCTCATCAGCGAGAATGTTGAGTTCTGATGGGGATGAGCATGAGTGATATGCGACATCTAGGATGGATGGTGCACTGATGTAGTATAATCTTATATACCCGTAAAACGGTACAGATGAATTTATCATGGTATTTAGACAAGTGAACCAATTTGATCCTGAAATAATACAATAATTGAAGAAATGTACAATACTTAGCCTTGAAAATAGACGAAACAACATAGATGGCGATTCCGGGAACAAGATTTTCGGGCACAACAATGATGAGATCAAAAAGCAAGAAAGTAAGATTGTATTAAGTTTCGTATAGAATATAGTATAAGTTTTGCCAGAAAATTCGTGTCATTTACAATGACAACTGAACTCACTATTTATAGTTATGTCTAGGGAAGGAGGTCCTAGGATCGTACCCTCCTTTAATGCCAATTATGAGGATCATTGATGAAGACGTAACGGTGAACATAAATGTCGAATTCTCTGTAACGGACCGTCGCTCTTAATGCTGCAAAATATTCCCTATTAAATGCTACGGGGCACTCTGATGGTAAGTACCCTCCACTTCCAACCAAGAGGTTGTGAGTTCGAGTCACCCCAAGAGCAAGGTGGGGAGTTCTTGGAGGGAAGGATGCCGAGGGTCATTTGGAAACAGCCTCTCTACCCCAGGGTAGGGGTAAGGTCTGCGTACACACTACCCTCCCCAGACCCCACTAGTGGGATTATACTGGGTTGTTGTTGTTGTTGTTGTAAATGCTACGGGGCGCAGAGCATTTAACACACTTATACGAACGTTATCCTTTCCGGTGACAAGCGGAATGGCTGCGTTCGGTCTTCGGCCATCCCTGTCTTGGGTTCCACGTGTTCTCCCTTTAGATGACCACATGTCATATCATATTTCACAATATACAGATAGTCCCCCTGCTTTCCGATGACAAACCTTGTGTTACCAGAAAGTTGGTAGAAACATCTTTTTGGCGGGAATTATTATAACTCCTTCTGAAGGTCCCTCACAGTTGATTAGACGCACGTCTCTCCGCATTTAATATCCCGAACACGCGTCATCCTATGATTCAGTATAGCTTTTGCCGATTATAGAGGTAAATATGGCCATGAATTTAGCCGCCAAAATTTTGCTTATACGCAACATTCTTTTCCTTTGTGTTTCATAATTTCTTGTGCTTCTGATTTGTATCTTTGTTTTCCATCCTTTCTCTAATTCTCTTCAAACACAAAAACCTTTTCCTTCTTCTTTTTCAATGGCTTCTTCCTCCAAGCGTGCTGGTTCTACAAAGAACAAGAACAAAACCGAGGACTCTGTTCCTCCAACGGTAGGTTCCATCATCCCAAGAAAACTCAGTACCATAAAGGACCTTCAAGAGAAATTTCCTACTGCTAACCCTCGTACATGGGCTGTTAGTAAGTATCCTTCTTCCATTCGTTCTTCCAGTATTTCTGTTGTGAAGGAAGATTGTCGCTGCCATTAGTTGGATATCATTGCTCCTGATATATCGGAGCGAGTGATCCTTCCCAAGTAAGGTTTTACATACTTTTACACGTATCCCTTTACTCTAGGTACGTTTTCTTTGAGTGGAGAGCTTGATTCCTTGATTGCGGAGTTTTGCCTTTGCTACCAAGTGTGTTTGGCACAGGTAAGTCCTTCAGTGTAGAGGACGGTCGCCTGCCTTCGACGCTTGTGCCAGGAAACTGGAGAGGAGCTAACCTTAGCTCATATGATGAACATTTATTCCCCCAAACTCTTCTGGGGGGGAATGATAAATCTCTGAAAGTGTGGCCACCATACTTTGTTGTCTAGCATGGATGATGACAACGATCGTGGGTGGATAAAACGGTTCGTTGCAATCGCCACTAATGACATCATTCCGAAAACGGCTTCATCCTTTCCGGTTGATTGGAACCGCACTCGTATGTTCTTTGTTTAGTATTTCTTTCTACTAGATATTCTTTTATGGCTGTATCAAATCTTCACCCTTCGCATGTTTCAGCAACTTGATGGATCCCACCGGTAGTGAAAGGTTTGGACCGGTGGGTTCAGAAGATCTTGGATGTCACGACGCCCGAAACTCATTTGTGGAAAGAACTGGCTCTTAAATATGGGTGGAAGGCCAAAAATTATGGTAATTTTAATTTACCTAACTTCCATTTATTTTTTGTATATAGAGAACTTGGTTGAACCCTTCTGACTTATTCACGAAATTAGGTCTACCTACAGGCTCTGTTGTTGTCCCCAAGGAGGATGTTTTGGTTGATCCTGCTGATGCAGCGAGGCTGATTCAGGAAGCACTTACTCGAACAGGTATCTTCGGGTATGTTTCTGGCGTAAACACTTCTTTACGGAGTCCTCGGCCGGAGGATAAGCAACAAAAAGAAGATGTTCCTCCGCGGACGGGAAAAAGAATAAGAGGGCAAAGATTGATTCCCCCGAGTCATCTTTGGTGGCGATGATAATTGGTCCTCCTTCCGGGCCGGTCATAGACACCGTGATGATTGATGATGAGGGAGAAGTTGTTGATGAGGGAGCTTCTTTACATAGAAGGAAGCGATCCTCATCATCTCAACATGATGCTCGACCTGTTGAGATAGTTACACCAACTGAAGATGATGTCTCGGCACTTTGGGGGGAATCTGATTTGGTAGAAAATCCCAACTCCCATTTTCAGGCCCCAATTGTTGTAACCGGTGTTGCAGGGCTGAGTACCGGGTCCTTGGCATCTTTGATTGGCGAGCATCCAACAGCAAGCACTGTATTTTATGCAGCTGCTTCTCACTTTTTAACTTCATCAGCTTCATCTCCACCTTCACCAACACCAGCAACTGCTGCATCACTTCCATCGTCATCCACTCTTTCATCAACAATTGTTATATTTCCTTCATCGTCAGTATATGACCATGAAGAAGGTGTTCCTCTTCCACAGTCCCTAGTTTATGTGAATTTGGGGCAAAATTATGTTGCCCCTTCTGAAGATCCACAAAGGATAAAGAACGTTACTCTTTCGGTCTCTACCGGATGCAACTTGTTATTTCAGTCGGTGGAGCTTGCTAATTATCTAAAGCCTTTGGCTTCAGAAAAAGACTGAGAAAAGATTCAGGCACTCTCGAGAGAGTACTTGTTGAACAATGGCATGCACAACGGTGCAGCGGTACGTCCTTCTCTTCCTTCATAACCTTTTCTACTTTTGTATGAATGTATTATAAGTTTTGCTTCTTCTTGTCTTGTAGGCCAACTTTCTTACTTCTGATGGCCTTCAAAGGTTGATTCGTGAAAAGGAAGAACTCACTTCTGAACGGAATCAACTTGTTTTGGAACGAGACCAAACTGTTCTCCGCCTCTCGGAACTGGAAAACAAAGCTACCGAGGTCATTGTTTTGGAGGCTCATTTGTAGCAAAGCGACCAAGAAGTGGTAACCCTTAGCCAAGAAATTGGCCCGCTGAGGGTTAGTTTTGATGAAGCTAAGGCCAAATGGGCTGAATTCCAGGACGTCGTTCTTGCTGCAACCGAGCGCGAGGCTGCTACTATTGAAACAATGACTAACTTAGAAGCAACCCTGAACTCCAAACTTGAAGAGCTTGCTGTTGTGGGGGCAAAACATGCCCAGCTAGAAGAGAAATATAAGAAAACTATCGAGCATAATAGGCTCTTTAGTTCAATTGTCCGCGATCTCGACGTCATCCTCAAATCTGCTAGGTCCGCCTGGGAAAGCCTTTCTACCGAGGTTGCCCGACTCAAAGAAGAACTTAAGCGCCTAGCAGCTTCCCTCGTTTTTGAAAAAACTTATTCCATGTACAACATGAGGAGAAAAATCTTGGTGAAGGTTGGTATTATCGACTTTGATGCCAAAATTGCTAAGGCCCGAGAACTTGAGTTAGCTGCTAAAAATGGACTCCCGGCGCAGTCTGACGCCCCTGGTTCTTCTGGCTTCGATTCAGAGTTTTCGAAAACTGAAGAGGGATCGGAAGGTGATGATGCTGAAGATCAAACTGGGTAAAACGTCGAGCCATTGGTGGACCCACTTGCTTCTCTCGGGAATGCGGACACTTCTCTTCCCCCTGGTTCTGGAGGCACTGCAGTTTAGATTTTCTTTTCTTTTTCCCATTTTGAGACTTTACCGTTTTGGCACATTTTTGTAAATAAAGGCATATTTTTGCTCAAGTATCATTTGAGTCTTATTTTCATTTGAATATCCATGCAAGTCTTTAGTCTTTGCATTTGCTCGAGAGTTCTGCGCACGCTTTCCTGTTCGTGCTTTACTATATATAGTCTCGAATGTATTTTCCTCTAAACCATATTGGTTCCGCGCATTATCCCTTTTTCGTGAGGGTTTCTATAAGTATTTGCGCAAGTTTACTTTTCGTGTCCTTCTTTTTTTAAACTAAATATACTACTAGGTTATTCCCCTAGTAGCTATTATATATTTTCGTCCTTTTTATATGTGGCTTCGGGTGTATTTTCCTCGAAGGCATTTTTTATTTCGGGCATAGATTCTTCCGGAACCAACCCTTTTAACGTGAGGGTTTTTATAAGTATTTGCGCAAGTTTACTTTTTGCGTCCTTTTTCATATGTGGCTTCAAGTGTATTTTTCTCCGAAGGCATTTTTGATTTTGTGCATAGATTCTTCCGGAACCAGCCCTTTAAAGTGAGGGTTTTTATAAGAGAGGGCCTTCTTATGTTTACGGTGCTCTTGAAGAGGACGTCTCATGTTTATTACGGCACAAACATTTGAAGTACTTGTTTAACTTTTAAATGACAAAGTTTGTTCATCGTTCAAACAAGAAACAAGATGAAAATTAAAGGATTTCATTTTATTCCTTCTATTTTAAAAAAATACATAAGCATTTGCTATGCTGAAAAGAAATTGTCATTACTTGTGGCTATCCTGTACAACTTGTTTCTATGGGCTCACTGCGCAATCCTCGATCCCGATGATGCATTTAGTTTCCTGATTTTCACGGTTGATGTGGCAGTTGTTGGTGCCGTATCCTCATATCATTCCCCCAGTGTTTGAATGCGAAGAGTGCGAATTGGAATACTGGAAGTCTTGTATCTTCGAAGAATCCACTAATGAATTGCTAGATAATCCTCAACGTGGTAACACAACTTTACTTCCCCTCAGGAATGTATGCTATCGAGCGAAGGAATATCTAACAACCCTCCAGTGTTTTGTGCTCGTGAACGGTTGGGTAACCTTTGTTTGGTAGCAAACATAACTTCCCAGTGGGAGTTTGCTATTGAACCAAAGATTATCTAACCGTCCCCGAGTGTAAGTTTGCTTGTTTGCCTTGCTATTAAAGGTCTTATTGTTGTTGTCTTCGTAGTATGATTTCTGTTGCTGCCTTATTAAAAACCTTGCGAGAAAAACCCAATTGGGACAAAAACTGAACGAAGGGAAAAAGAGCGCAGCACATACTTTCGCTTGAATAATATTCATCAGCAATAATATCTTTTGAGGTGTGCCACGTTCAAGTTGCTTGGCAACTTGTCTCCATTCTGGTTCTCCAACTCGTATGAACCTTTTCCAGTGATAGCTGAAATCCGGTAGGGACCTTCCCACATCGGACCTAGCTTCCCCGCATTGAGCTCCCGGGTATTTTGGGTTACTTTATTCAGAACCAAGTTTCTTACTTTGAAATAATGGAAGTTGGCTATTCGATTATAATATCACTCCATTCTCTGCTTTTGAGCTACCATTCGTACATGCGCCAAGTCCCTGCATTCCTCGAGCAACTCCAAGTTGATTAAAATCACTTCGTTGTTTGATTCTTCATCTGCTCGAAAATATCTCAAAGTGGGTTCACCTACTTCCACCGGGATTAGGGCTTCAGCACCGTACACAAAGGAAAAGGGAGTTTCTCCTGTACTCGCTTTGGTCGTTGTTTGGTAGGCCCATAAAACTCCGCATAATCTTTTGGGCCATTTGCCTTTTGTTGCTTCCAACATTTTCTTCAGGTTTTGAATAATCACCTTGTTTGTTGACTCCGCTTGACCGTTTGCGCTTGGATAATAAGCAGAATATGCGATCCTCTTCATCTTCAAATCTTTGAGGAATTTTGTGACTTTTGCACCGATAAACTATGGTCCATTGTCGCATTCTATCTCTTTTGGTATTGCGAACCTAAAATTATATTTTCCCACTAGAAATTGACCACTTCGCATTCTCTGATCTTCTGATAAGGACCGACCTCCACCCATTTAAAAATATAGTCAGTCAAAACCAAAAGAAAACTTACTTTTTCGGGAGCTGGTGGCAGCGGTCCGACGATGTCCATCCCCTATTTCATGAACGTCCATAGGGACAGAACCGAATATAAGGGTTCTGCCGGTTGGTGTACTAGTGGTGCGTAGCGTTGGCACTTATCACATTTTCGTACGAAGTCTTTGGCGTTTTTGTTCCATGCGAGGCTAGTAATATCCTGCCCATACCAACTTCATCAACAAAGGATCTGCGCCCAATTGATTTACACATATCCCTTCGTGGACTTCTCTCATGACATAATTATCTTCTGACGCTCCTAAGCATCGGGCCAGCGGGCCTTAGAAGGATTTTCTATACAATTGGCCTCTCTTGAAGTTATAACGTGCAACTTTGGCACGTAACGCCCGTGATGCTTTGGTGTCTTCGGGTAACTTCCCGTGCTCGAGATATTTGATTATTTCATTTCTCCAGTCCCAGACCAGGCTAGTCGAATTTACCTCATAGTAACCATATGTATCCAGGACTGAGCTCATCAATTGTACTACTGTCCCGGATTATGCTCCCTTTATTTTTGTCGATGATCCTAAGTTTGCTAATTCATCCGCTTCTGCGTTATCCTCCATCGGGATGTGAGTGATTTACCACTCCCTGAATCGTGCCAAAAGAGCCTAGACCTTTACCGCGTATTGTTGCATACGTTCTTCTTTGGTATCAAAGATCCCGTAAACCTGATTTACCACCAGCCGCGAGTCATATTTAATTTCGATAACCTTAGAATCAAGTCCCCGTGCTAATTCGAGCGCTGCAATCAAATCTTCATTCTCTGCTTCATTATTAGTTAAAGGGATCGTTATGATGGCTTGCCTTAGGGTTTCCCCCGAAGGCGTGATTAAGTCTATTCCGAGCCCAGACCCCTTTATGTTGGAAGCTCCATTGGTAAATAAGGTCCAGACCCCCGATGTCGATTCCGATACCATTACTGCCTCCTTGGTTACCAGAGGCAATAGTCCTGGACTGAAATCGGCCACGAAGTCAGCCAAAACTTGCGACTTAATTGCAGTCCTTAGTTTATATTATATGTCAAACTCACTCATTTTGACGACCCATTTAGCCAATCTTCCTGAGAGCTCGGGTTTATGGAGGATGTTCCGTAAAGGAAAAGTAGTCACCACAACTATCGGGTGACATTAGAAGTAGCGCCTCAGCTTCCGAGCAGCGACTACGAGAGCTAAGGCCAGTTTTTCCAAATGTGGGTAGCGAGTTTCTGCTCCCGCTAAAATTTTGCTAACATAATAAATGGGAAATTGTATATCTTCATCCTCCCGGAATAAAATCGCACTTATCGCAATTTCTGAAACAGCAATGTAGACTAGCAATGTTTCACCTTCTTTTGGGTTTTGAGAGCAATGAAGGGCTCGATAAGTTCTTCTTCAGATCCCTCGGAGCCTGATGGCACTCCAGTGTCTAGTCAAAATTATTCTTATTTTTTAGCAGTGTGAAGAAGCGATGACATTTTTTCTATGACCGAGAAATGAACCTGCTCAAAGCTGCAAATCTTCCTGTGAGCCTTTGGACCTCTTTTATGTTCGACAATTGATCCGGGATATCCTCTATGGCCTTAATTTTGTCGGGGTTTACCTCAATTCCCCTTTGTGAGACCAGAAATCTCAGAAATTTACCAGAACTGACCCCGAATGCGCACTTCTCGGGATTACGTTTCATGTTATGCTTCCTTAAGATGTAGAATATTTCTTATAGATTCTTAAGATGGTCACATACATTCAAAGACTTAACGAGCATATCGTCTATATAAACTTCCATAGTCTTTTCTATTTGCTTTTTGAACATCTTATTTACGAGCTGTTGATAAGTGGCTCCGGCGTTTTTCAACCCGAAAGAAATTACATTGTAACAATATGTACTAAAATTCGTTATAAATGAAGTTTTTTCCTGATCTTCCGGGTTCATCTTAATTTGGTTGTACCCGGAATAAGCATCGAGGAAACTCATCAACTCGTGTCTGGCCGTGGCATCAATCATTTGATCGATAGTTGGCAGTGGGAACAAATCTTTCGGGCACGCCTTATTAAGGTCTTTATAGCCTACACTCATGCTAAATTTATTGTTCTTCTTAGGAACTACTACTACATTGGCTAGCCAGTCCGGATATCTTACCTCTTGGACTGAATCGATTTTGAGCAACCGGTTTACCTCTCCTTTGACGAATTTATTCATCCCCTCGGCAATAGGGCATTTCTTTTGCCTTACCAGAGGTATGTTGGGATCCAAACTCAGCTTGTGCACGGCTATTTCCGTCGGGATACCTGTCGTATCCTCATGCTAGCATGCAAAACAATCATCATTAAATTTAAGGAATTCAATAAAACCAGACTTGAGCTCCGGGTGTAGTCCTGTCCCCAAATGGAATTTGCTTTCTAGGAATTCCGTCTCTTTTGGAACTTGAAAATATCTTGGCACCTAATATTGTTCTGTTAACTCTGCTTCGGTCTAACTCCTTCTAGTTCGGGAATTGGTGCCGGTTTCTGTAATTGCTATGCCATGCGTTCCTTCCCTTTGCTACTAGAAACTGATAGTGCATTCATCTCCCTTGCTGCCGGTTGATCACCTCTTATCTGCTTGATTCCTTCAGGCAATGGAAACTTCAGCAATTATTGATATATTGATGGTACAACTTTCATCTCGTGTAACCATGGCCTTTACTGGATAATGTTGTATCCAATGTCACCATATAATACTTCGAAGAGAGTTGTTTTCATTACTCCTTCAGCATTTGTGAGCAGCAAAATCTCTCCCCGGGTCATCACACTTGCAAGGTTGAATCCAGCGAGGAGTTTTGTTGCCAGAATAATGCTTCCGGTGAGTTTAGTTTGATCTTATACTCTCCATTGTATGATATTAGCCGAACTTCCTGGATCTACTAGAATACGTGTAATCTTAAAATCTAACACATTTAAATAAATTACCAGTGCGTGGTTGTATGGTAACAGCAATCCGTCTGTGTCCTCTTCCGTGAAAGTGATATCGTCTTCCCGGAGTCTTTTACTATGAGTTATTGATACTTTCGTCTTCTTCGTTGCCGAAAAGGTGACCCCGTTAATCTCATTCCGCTCGAGATCATATTGATCGTTGGGTGTAGGGGTTCTTCTCCTGTTTTTGAAAGTTCCACATTGTCTCTGTTACGACCATAATTGTTTTTAGCTTGGTCCCTCAAGAATTCTCTGAGGTGACCATTCTTCAATAATGTTGCCACCTCCACTTGGAGGTGTCGGCAATCTCCTGTCCGGTGACCGTTCGTCCCACGGTACTCGCACCATAAACTGGGATCTCTCTAGCTGAATTTGTATCTCATAGGTCTCGGGAATCGTGCATCTTTAATGTTTCTCATGGCTAAAACCAACTCCACTACACTGACATTGAATTTATATTCTGATAACTTGGGGTAAGAAGGATCCCGAGACTCCGACGTCTCTTTATCCTGAAGTGATCTATTGTTTCGATGACGATCAGTCCCTCTGTCAGTGTTGAACTTATTTGCTGCCCAAAAGTTTCTGCCACAGCCTTCGGTCTGTTCGTAGGGCAGAAACCGGCCCCTTGAAGTTCGTTTGTCGACGTCGTAGTCATCCTTTGATTTTTCTCTGCTCTTCTCCCGTCCTTTGGCCGATGATATGGAACCGGCTTGGTCATCTTCAGCTTTCGGAAAGCGTCTGAACTTCTCGAATTTAATCCTTTGGTGAATGCTTTAGCTGCCCATTCACCCAGGACAGCCGGAAATAACATTCTTTCTTTATGGAATCGAGTAATGAATTCTCGTAGTAATTTGGATTCTCCCTACGCGATCCTGAATATGTCGGCCTTCCAGGATTATACTTTTCTGGCACCAACATGAGCCTTGATGAAATAATCCGCGAGCATCTAAAGAAATCTATAGAATGCTCCGGTAATAATGAATACCACGTTAGGCCTCCCCTCGTGAGAGTTTCTCTAAATTTCTTTAGCAGCACAGATTCGATTTCGTGAGGCGTTAAATCGTTTCCTTTTACCGCCATTGTATAGGTGGTAATATGCTCCAATCGGTCTGAAATCCCATCATACTTTGGCATTTCAGGCATTTTGAACTGCTTCAGAATTAGTTCTAGTGCCGCACTCAGCTTGTACGACAATTGAGTATACTTCTTCGAGTCCGGGCCTTTTAATTTTGGTCCATGCGAGCGTTTACTTCTCTTATAAATCGTAAAAGTTCTTTCTTGAACTGGTCATTCTCGTTGTTCAGACCAGATCTAATCCCCCAGCCCCGTCGGAGCCAACTTCGGCCCTGGGAGTGTTGTTGTCGACTCTCTGCATTATTTGATTTGCGGGAACACTGGGAGGAATTGGATCTCGTCTGTTTGCGTTATTTGAAGCCCTCGATAGTGCCTGCTTCAGTTTCGTCATAACCTGGTCCTGTCGTATGAGATGGCCAAGAATAATTTCTTGTTGTTCTCGCAGGATCCTCATCGCATCCATGACATGTTCCTCATCAACATCATCGGGAGTTATATCCTGAACCTGTCGAGGGTACTGCATTTCCTGCACCGACGTGGCGTCATTCTCCTCATTGGAGGTGTCACTGATTGAATCCTCGAAATGAGGCTGATCCCATCCCATCGTTAACCGTGTTATCTATAATTTTTTATATTTTTTCTAACAAAATAATCAATTCGCGTTAGTAAAAAAGGCAAGGACCAATTTAATAGCATAGCTGTCTAGGCCCCACGGTAGGTGCCAAACTGTTTATCCGTAAAACGATACAGTTAAATTTGTACGTAGTTTCTAGACAAGTGAACTAATTTAATCCTGAAATAATACAATAATTGAAGAAATGTACAATACTTAACCTTGAAATATAGACGAAACAGGAGAGATGACGATTCCGGGAACAAGGTCTCCGGGAACAGTAATGATGAGATCAAAAAGCAAGAAAGTAAGATTGTATTAAACTTCGTATAGAATATAGTATAAGTTTTGCCAGAAAATTCGTGTCCTTTACAATGATAACTGAACTTACTATTTATAGTTATGTCTAGGGAATAAGGTCATAGGATCGTGCCTTCCTTTAATTCAAATTATGAGGGTCATTGATGAAGACGTAACGGTGAACATAAATGTCGAATTCTCTATAGCGAACCGTCGCTCTTAATTCTCTAGAATATTCCCTATTAAATGCTACCGGGCGTAAAGCATTTAACACACTTTTATGAACATTATCTTTTCCGGTGACAAGCGGAATGGCTGCGTTCGGTCTTCGGCCATCATTTTCTTGGGTTCCACGTGTCCTCCCTTTAGATGACCACGTGTCATATCATAGTTCACCCTATACAAGCCCAAAGGACAAATCTTGAAATCCATAAAATAGAACTTTTGGGTCAATGAAAATTTGATTTTCCTTCCTTGACATAGGGACATTGTCCCATATTGGAGGAGGAAAAGACTTTTGATGGGTATATATACAATTATTCTTCTTCTAGCTCTTAAAGAGTTGAGAATAAGATAAGCCTCATGCGGTAATCGTCGTCGCTCGGCTCGGCTTCAGATTCGGATTCGGTCAAATGATCGATTGATTGATTAATATTTTGGACCAAATTTATTTGTTAATATTAACGCAATATTAATTAACCTAAATTAGACCGTTACTGTAATGGTAATTCAATTTTCCTCCGTTTTAATTTTCCCGTCATAATTTGAATTTGGCAGTTTGCATAAATAGCCGTTTTATAAAACAACCATTTTGAATTGCAACCTTACCTGAAGAGTTGTAACTCTTGAGTATAACCCAACATTTTTGGCTATAAATACATGAACTCTCCCTCAGATTTTCCTTACGAAAATTCTGATTTCTCCTTATTCTTTTTGCATTGTTTTAACAGAAAAAAAAAACCAGTAATTGTGATTTACTACTGCTCTTTGAGTTCGTTGATCATTAGGGTTTGAAGTACCGTTACACCGATGAGGTTATCCGTTCTATCCTGGGAGGAAATAATCCTAAACCTCAGGTACTAGGAGGGGATTAAGTTCCTTAAGAAAACATTATGAATTCAGTGGGCTCAGATTCATTTTCTGTTTTTCTACATTTCTGATTTTTTCCATTGCTACTGCTTTTGAATATATTTTCGAATACAGATTTCTAACAAGCTTAAGAAACTTAATTTATTTTTTTGTATTCATCTTATATACTGTTTGTGGGAAACTAAATCCTAGCGATTTCTACTCTCAGTTTGGAGACTAAAATCTTCGGATTTTTTACTCCTTTTGCATTCGGTTTGAAGAAATAAAATCTTCACTGTTGTATGTAATCTGTTTTTGTTAAAGTTATTCGATTTGAAGATTTTAAATACTTCATCGTTAATTAATTTTGCTTCTGGTTTGTGATTAACAGAAATGACAGAAACAGGAACTCATGTGGTTGGCTCTACGAGCAATGTCACGTCTTCCAGTCGTTCTGTACCACCATCGACTCAGACGGAAAAGTCTGGAAAATTTTCCGGGATTGACTTCAGATGGTGACAACAAAAGATGTTTTTCTATTTAACTTCTTTGAGTCTACAGAAGTTCATCAAAGAGGATGTTCCAGTTCTGCTGGAATCAACTCCTGAGAATGAACGTTTTATGGTGACTGAGGCATGGAAGCACTCAGATTTCTTATGCAAAAATTACATTCTTAGCGGACTGGGGGATGATCTTTACAACGTCTATAGTAATGTGGAAACTTCTAAAGAACTATGGGAGGCGTTGAAAAAGAAGTATAAAATCGAGGATGCCGATTTGAAGAAGTTCATTGCAGCCAAGTTTTTGGACTATAAGATGGTAGACAGCAAGCTTGTCATTACCCAAGTTCAAGAGCTGCAAGTTATCATTCATGATCTCCTTGCTGAAGGTATAATCCGAATTAATGCTTATGTTTAAAGTATTAATTCTATTATTGATTATGAATTTTTTATTGAAGGTTTGGTCATCAATGAGGTGTTTCAAGTTGTAGCAATGATTGAGAAGTTTTCTCCTTTATGGAGGGACTTTAAGAATTACTAGAAACACAAGCGCAAGGAGATGAAACTCGAAGATCTCATCGTTCGATTGAGGATCGAAGAGGACAATAAAGCTGCAGAAAAGAAGACACATGGGAACTCAACAATTATGGGAGTAAATATTGTTGAAACTACTACAACTAATCCGAAGAAGTGGAAGAAGTCTTCTGGAACAAACAACTATCCCAGCAAGAAGAAATTCAAGGGAAATTTCCACAACTGTAGAAAGGTTGGACACAAAGCTGCAGAATGTCGTGCTCTAAAGAAAGAGAAGAAAAATGGTCAAGCAAATATGGTTCAAACAAATGATGATATTGATGACTTCTGCGCTATGTTATCTGAATGCAACTTAGTGGGAAATCCTAAGGAGTGGTGGATTGATTTTGGTGCCACCCGCTATGTTTGTTCTGTTAGAGAAGTATTTGCTTCATATGCTCCCGTTGGACCCGACGAGACCATTTTTATGAAAAACTCTGCAACAATCAAAATTGAAGGTTATGAAAAGATATTCCTAAATATGATCTATGGCAAGGTGGTGACTCTGAACAACGTTTGTCATGTTCCTGAAATATAGAAGAACTTAGTTTTTATTTCACTTCTCGTCAAGAACGGGTTTAAGTGTATTTTTATTTCAGACAAAGTTGTAATAAGTAAGAACGAGATGTACTTAGGAAAATGTTACCTTACTGTGGGATTTTTAAGCTGAATGTCATGGTTGTTGATAATAATAAAATTTCAGCTTCTTCTTATTTATTTGAGTCAAATGATTTATGGCATATACGTTTGGGACATGTCAATTATAAAACCTTGTGAAAAGTGATTAATTTGGAAGTATTGCCTAAGTTTGAATGCGACAAATCAAAATGTCAAATATGTGTGGAATCTAAGCATGTTAAACATCCTTATAAATAAGTTGAAAGAAATTCAAATCCTTTAGACTTAATTCATACAGATATTTGCGACATGAAGTCAATACCATCTCGCTGTGGAAAGAAGTATTTCATAACTTTTATTTACGTCAGTACTCAATATTGCTATGTTTACTTACTTAATAGTAAAGATGAAGAAATAGATGCATTCAAACAATACAAAAATGAAGTTGAAACGCAACTTAACAAGAAAATCAAAATGATAAGAAGTGGTAGGGTTGGTGAATACGAATCTCCTTTTGAATAGATATGTTTAGAATATGAAATTATTCATCAAACAATGGCCCCTTACACGCCCAATCCAATGGGATTGCAGAAAGAAAGAATGGATCATTAAAGGAAATGATGAACGCTTTGTTGATAAGTTCTAGTTTGCCAGAGAATTTGTGGGGGAAAGTTATTCTTACGGCTAATCGGATATTAAATCGAGTACCCCATAGAAAAACGCAATCCATTCCATATGAAAAATGAAAAAGAAGGAAGCCCAACTTGAATTATTTTAAAGTATAGGGATGTTTGGTAAAAGTGCAAGTTCCTAAACCCAAAAGGGTTGATAGGACCGAAAACCGTTGATTGTGTTTTCATAGGATATGCGACCAATAGTAAAACATATCATTTTCTGGTGCATAAATCAGAAAATACCGACATTCATAATAATAGGGTTATAAAATCAGATAATGCGAAGTTCTTCGAAAATATATATCCGTATAAAAAGGAATGTGAGTTGATTGGTGAAAGATCTAAACGACCTCGGGAGGAGACAAAAGAAAGTACGTATAATTAGGAGGATCCAACGTAGTAAACGTCAAAGAACGTCTACTTCATTTGGACCAGATTTTGTAACTTTCTTATTGAAAAATGAGCCTCGAACATTTAAAGAAGCTATGTCTTCTTCGAAATTATTATTTTGGAAAGAGGCAGTCAATAGTGAAATAGAATCCATGCTGAACAACCATACATGGGAATTGGATGACCTTCCTCCAGGAAATAAACCATTGGATTCCAAATGGACTTTTAAGAGGAAAATGAAAGATGATGGCACTATTGACAAATATAAGGCAAGACTTGTGGTCAAAGGGTATAGACACCGAGAAGGTCTTGACTATTTTGATACATACTCTTCAGTTACAAGAATTACGTCTATACGAACGTTAGTAGCATTAGCTGCGGTATATGGTCTTGAAATTAATCAAATGAACGTTAAAACGGCCTTCTTAGATAGAGATTTGGAGGAAGAAATTTACATGGAATAACCTGAAGGGTTTGTAGTTCCAGGTAAAGAAAAGAAGGTATGTAGACTTGTTAAGTCACTTTATGGACTAAAACAAGTACCCAAATAATGGCATGCGAAATTTGACCAAATAATGATGTCAAATGGCTTTAAGATAAATGAATGTGATAAATGTGTGTACATTAAAAATGTTATATGTGAATGATATGCTGATAATGAGTAATGACATTGCTAACATAAATGCGATCAAGCATATGCTAACTAGAAAGTTTGATATGAAAGACTTGGGAGTTGCCGAATTAATTCTGGTATTAAGATCCATAAGACTTCTCAAGGTCTGGCTTTGTCGTAATCGCATTACATAAAAACAGTACTTGAAAAATTCAAGTACTTAGATTTTAAAGTTGCAAAAACTCTGATTGATGTGAATCTTGCATTTACAAAGAACAAAGGCCAAAGCATATCACAATTGGATATGGCCGTGTGCTAGGATGTTTAATGTATATCACGAATTGTACTCGACCAGATATAACTTGTGATATAAGTAAATTGAGTCGATACACGAGTAATCCAGGTTAATCTCATTGGATGGGGATGAAACGAGTTTTGGGATATTTAAAACATACCCAAGACTTTGCTTTGCACTATATTAATTATCCTGCGATGAATGAGGGATACTGTGATACAAATTAGATCACCGGTTCAACTGATTCTAAGTCCACAAGTGAATATATATTCACTATTGGCGGAGGAGCGGTATCTTGGAAGTCGTCCAAACAAACTTGTATTGCCCGCTCTACTATGTAGGATGGGTTTATTGCCTTAGATAAAGCAGGTGAAGAAGCCGAATAACTTCGGAATTTTCTGGAAGATATTCTATTTTGGCCCAAACCGTTAGCACCAATATGCATACATTGTGATAGTCAAGCGGCAATTGGAAGGGTTGGGAGCGTCATGTATAACGGTAAATCTCGTCATATACGACGAAGACATAAAACAGTTAGGCAACTACTCTCTAGGGGGATCATCACAATTGACTACGTAAAGTCAAGCGACAATGTATCGGATCCACTTACGAAATGCCTAACTAGAGAGGTAGTTATGAAATCATCGAGGGGAATGGGACTATGGACGAGGACAAGTCATTGTGGCGGTAACTCTACCTAGAAGACTGGAGATCCTAAGATCTAGGTTCAAGGAGATCAAACAAAGTCATTAATGACAGTTCAACATTGTCAACTAAAACTTTTGGTTCATTCTCGTGATGAGACAATGTTCAGTACCAAGGATAAAACATAAAGGCTTTTTAATAGTTTCTAAATTAATACGGGGTATATCAAATAGTGTATTTACATGATGACACGTTTAGGAATTACCTATGTAAGTGTGAAGTGTTAGCCGCTTTAAGAAGAACTTTGTAAGACCAGTTTTCTACGCACTTATAAAACCAGGCGGTGTTCATGGCTGAAACGAACACAACAATGAGAACCAAAGACGGTTAAGGGTTGATTGTGTGACTTATGATTGTCTTGGTATACACCAAATTTTGACGGTTCAAAGATATCAAATCTACCGATTGATCGAGTATATCCGACATTAGTTCACTATGGAAAGTTCAAAGGGAAACCTACTTATCCAGATGCGATTAATCCTTACTTGTAAATCACACAGTTTTTCATGCATATTTCTGTGATATAGCCATTCACCATTCAAGTGAGGGATTGTTAGGTTTAAGCCTCTTAGAGCTTAAAAGAGAGTGAATGGGAAATAGAGGGAAAAATAAAAATTTGATTTTCCCTCTTTGACAAAGGGACATTGTCCCATATTGGAGGAGGAAAAGACTTTTGATGGGTATATATACAATTGCTATTCTTCTAGCTCTTAAAGAGTTGAGAAGAAGGCAAGCCCCGCGCCATCGTCGTCGTCACTCCCTCGCTCGGCTCGACTCGGTTTAGCTTCGGTTTCGGCTTCGGATTTGGTCAAATGATTGATTTATTAATTTTTTGGACCAAATTTATTTATTAATATTAATGCAATATTAATTAATCCAAATTAGACCGTTACTGTAACGGTAATTCAATTTTTCTCCGTTTTAATTTTTCCGTTATAATTTGAATTTGGCGATTTGCATAAATGGCCGTTTTATAAAACATCCATTTTGAGTTGCAACCTTACCTGAAGAGTTGTAACTCTTCAGTATAATCCAATCTTTTTTCACTATAAATACATGAACTCTCCCTCAGATTTTCCTTACGAAAATTCTGATTTCTCCTTATTCTTTCTGCATTGTTTTAACAGAAAAGAAAACAATAAGTATGATTTACTACTGCTCTTTGAGTTCGTTGATCATTGGGGTTTGAAGTACCGCTATACCGGTGAGGTTATCCATTCTATCTTGGGAGAAAATAATCCTAAACCTCGGGTACTAGGAGGATATTAAGTTCTTTAAAGAAACACTGTGAATTCAGTGGGCTCGAATTCATTTTATGTTCTTCTACATTTCTGATTTTTTCTATTGCTACTGCTTTTGAATATATTTTCGAATACAGATTTCTAACATATGGCAGCATGCATCAATATTAATTCAGGCAGTTATTATCTTTCAATAGAAAGTTAAACAAACAGTTGTATATACTTTATGACCATCTCCTTATGCTTTTGTAAGGACTCTCTAGAGAAGAGAAGGTAAAATTGATTGTTCAAGGTTAAACTGCTACAGTACCAAACAGTACAGACAAGTAAAATAACTATCACCACATGCAGAAAGGTGAAAGCCTGGGTAGATAGATTATAAAAAAAACGAAATAACTACCAAACTCAACAAAATGCTGGTGAAAGTATTAAGCACTATTTAGGTTTATTTAATCCCTTTAATTTTCTATCCACTAGCTTCATTATAATATATAGAAATAGGATGGATACAAATTAAAATTGAGCCGTGGGAAAATAAAGTTAAACAGAAAATTACACTTTCGCTATCAAAGTAAATAAAAATTGGGGAGTTCCAGCTCTACTGCTGACAAGAAAAACAATAGAACCAAGATTAAAAAGAATCTAATACAGTGCTAGCCTCATTCTTAACAAATATAGAAGTTTATATATCCACAACGTGACAGATTATAACAGATCAATGGGAACAAGAATATATTATCACCCTTTTTTCGGCCAATGAAAAGCTCCCAAGCTGCAGCATTCAAAGGTAACTATGGAAGTTTAATATATTGGGTTTTTCTTTCTCTTGATCACAAAAAGAAAATTTGTTAGTGATGAAGGTATCAGATTCTAGAATTCATATATATATATATATATATATATATATATATATATATATAAAAGCTAAAAACTTTGCATGATGAATGATCACCAGAGCAAAAGCCCAACAATCTCCAGGAAGAAGATCAATTTTTTTGTTAAGCATCAATGTTAATTCAGGCATTGATTATCTTTTATAGACCCAAAGTTAAAAATAGTATAGTCCTATATGAGCAGGGGCGAATTTAGGGGTGCGGAAGGGGTTCACCCGAATCTTTTCGCCGAAAAATTAATAATAATAACAACCCAGTTTAATCTCACTAGTGGGGTCTGGGGAGGGTAGTGTGTACGCAGACCTTACCCCTACCCTTGGGTAGAGAGGCTGTTTCCAAATGANAACAACAACAACAACCCAGTATAATCCCACTAGTGGGGTCTGGGGAGGGTAGTGTGTACGCAGACCTTACCCCTACCCTGGGGTAGAGAGGCTGTTTCCAAATGACCCTCGGCATCCTTCCCTCCAAGAACTCCCCACCTTGCTCTTGGGGTGACTCGAACTCACAACCTCTTAGTTGGAAGTGGAAGGTGCTTACCATCAGAGCAACCCACATTGTCTTCGCCGAAAAATTACAATATATATATAAGGTAAAATTTATTTTTTACCTCTATATGTTATGTTTTGAATTCCCTTAGCACAACCCAAAAGCATAATTTAATAGTCAAGACGGTTCAAAACTTTTATAAGGTCATTGGTTCAATTCCCACTAGCTACAATCTTTTTTAACTTTTTCCTTTTTTGAATTCCTTAGCGAAAATACTGTCTCTGCCGCTGACACTGTATATGAGTATCTCTTTGTGCCGTTGTACTTTGTAGAATCTTTAGAGAAAGTAGGATATATAATTCAAGGATAAAATATCCATGGTACCAAACAGTGCTGACAAGTGAAACAACTATCAAAGACAATGAAATGCTGAATGAAAATATATCATGCTTAATTCAAGTTAAAGTTTTTTGAATCCTATTATTCGCGAGGAGCTGGATGAAATTCTTCATGTCCGGTTCTATAGTGGAGATGGAATTTAGAAACAATCATAACTATAACCCCAAAAGAACCAAATTTCGTAAGCAACTTAGAGGAAGAATAAAGAGAATATTTCGTCGATGTAATCATAATTCTTTTGGTAAATATGCTCGGGAACTTAAATCTGCTTGGATTACCTCTAAACAAATAGAAGCAGACCGACGAGGCAATGACACGGAATGCACGCCTGGTAACAAATATCTTGCTTTTTATTTTGAATTGTTAAGGCCCCGTTTGTCCATTAATTTTTTTCCCTTTTTTTAATTTTTTTCAAAAATGTATTTATCCATGAAATTTTACAAGTTTTTGAATAAAATTCGAAAATGAGTTTTTCAAAGATCAAAAAGTAGTTTTGGCCACTTTTTAAAAAACATTAGCAATTATTTTTTCCCACTCACAAAACTACAATATTTTTTCAAATGAAATGCATGTCCAAACATAATTTCAAATTCCAAATATTATTTTTTAACTTAACTCCAGGGCGGATGTACAGTTATAGGTACGAGTTCAATTGAACCTAACTTTTGACGCGGAGTACAAATTTAGGTATAAAAATTTACTAAAATTATAATATATAGTAGAGTGAACACATAACTTTAAGATTATAATAGGTTTAATGTTAAAAACTTAAAAATTGATCACATAAAATTTAAATCCTGGATCCGCCTCTAACTCAAAATACTATTTTTTTTAAAATTATAATTTTTATGTCCAAACGCCTACTTAAATTCATATCTATTTTGTCCAATAAGTACAACGTAATAAGATGCATATGTATCATGTATGATTGTGGAAGTCAACTAAAGTAATTTATGCCTAACATTTACAGCTTGTTTGGATGGTTGTTACCTATCGTTTTATAATATATTATATTGTATTGTATCATATCGTTGTATAAATATAATGTTTGGATAAATTGTATTGTTTGTTGTTGTTAAATAATATTTTGTTGTTTAGTTTGACTGTATCGTACTGTACTGTAACTGATAAGTTTACTAAAATACCCTCAATTGTTTAAATATTACTCCCTTTGTGGAGTTTATGTGAACCTATTTCCTTTTTGGTTCGTTCCAAAAAGAATTACCCCTTTCTAATTTTGGAAATAATTTAGCTTAAACTTCCAACTATACCCTTAATGAGAAGCTTTTATAACCATACAAATACTCTAGACCCATTTTATAACCATACAAATACTCTAGACCCCAGTCAAATAGGTTCACGTAAATTGAAACAGATGGAGTAAATTTATCAAGAATTACGCATAAAAATAATTTAAGAACTATGATAAAGAAAGGAACGAGAATTGGCAGAATAAAGGAACAAAGAATTGGAGTTAAAATCACATTAGGAGAAAAACGAAACAAAAAGAAGGTTTTACGTTGGAGTTGGAAGCGACAGAAGTTCTGAAAAAAAAGTGATGAAGACAAAGAAGGTTATAGGTTGGAGATTTGGAGTTAAAATAAAAAAAAGGTAAAGGGTAAAATAGAATTATGAAGTAATAAGTTAGGGCATAATTGGAAAGAAAAATATGAAACAATCTCATCACACCAAATCAGTTGTTTCAAAAAATTAGACTTTTTCTTGTTCCGAAATAATGAATTTAACAATATAATACGGTCAATTTTAATAAAACAATCAAAATAAATATTGTTTTGGAATAACAATACAATACGATACAATGAGTAACAATCATCCATACAAGCTGTTAAGTAGACAAGTAGGCAACAACCAGTCCATAATGGATGGATATTCATATTCTGAGCCCAACCCAATTTAGGTGTGAATCTGATTCAAACTCACTACTGAAATCTGGCCCACAATCACACCACAAAGAGAGTAATAAAAGTGGAGACATTTCCCACTAGAACGGTCTAAATAAAGTCAATGGTAGAAGAGTGA
>AWOL01S0027825.1:5232-18445 GCA_000715115.1 Nicotiana otophora | reverse complement strand
GAGACTGTTTTTACATGACCATATCTCCTTCAAGTTACTATGTTTAGGTTGAGGCTTTCTTCCGTATTTCCTCAGCTAGTCTTTCATTATATTACTTAGGGAGGACCCTTTTACTCTTATAAAGCTGTGAGCTTATTACATCGTATGCTCGACGGAATTTTTGATGTCCTTCCTCACCTATAATTATCCGTACTTACTTACCTCCTGAACTGATATTTTGACTGTCTTCCCAGTGGTACTCTCTTTTATTTCTGTAACACTCATACGATACCTTTAATTACCCCAACTCCTATCTGAATTTTGTTTTCCAACAATTGTGATCTTGTATCTGCGAGACTGAATTCCCTATGCTGAGGTTCAATACATTTATCTTGCACAATATGTTAATTTTTTTGTATCCTCTTGTCTAGCCATAACTAGAGTCTTCCTAAATCAACTGCTAACTACTCGTTGGTCCATTTTAATATAATATTTCTGCGTAATCTTTCTTGGGTTATTTTCTTAGTTTTAACTTATGTCTTTCACTGGCTCCTTCTTTATCAATAACATCCCAGGACGAAACCCTTACTTCCTCTTCTTTAAGTCATGCTTTGCATAATGTTCTGGAATCGTAGCATATCTGTAGGATTTGAATAAGTGCAATCTCATCCCCTTGTCATTTTAATTGCATTCTTCCTTTACTATTCCATAGTTACTAGAACCACTTAATTCTGACTTAATGCCACATCACTCCATATTCCCCCCTTTAGGGGAGTACTAAGATTTAGTGCTACGATAATCTACGTATATATGTTTTACCTCTTTATCTTTGGCATCTTTTCACATCAGCGATGGCCGTTACTTGCCTTGCAAAAATCCTTTTGTACCAAGGATAACAAAATTCCTTACTCATGAGGGTGACACCTAGTGTATCTGGCACACATAGTCCCTTAAGCTTAACTTTGCTCACATTGCTTGCTTTAGGGAAGCGTCTTCCTGAATGACCTTTTAAGGCTATTCTTCTGTCGTCCATTCTATTATCTCTGGAATGCAATCTCTGAAATTCTCATGATGCCAACTATTATTAAATCACTCAGTCTCTAATTCATGTTTAGTTTACCTTGTTCACCAGCCCATACTGATTTGTTTACCTCGAGAGGTTGTAGAACCCTTGGAAAAATTTCACTTTCTTATATTCTGGTCGTGAGACATATTGATTCCGGGAACTAACTCTCTATTATTCTATTCTCTCACAGATAGTGAGGACACATGCTACCATATCGGGTGAACAACCACCACTACCACCAGTTTGGGCCACAATAGGCTAGGGCTATGGTAGAGGCCGAGGTGCAGCAAGCACAGCAGCTGGAGCAGCACTTGTAGATCAACTAGTTGCTCTAGATCAAGAGGGGGATTACGGATATAGATGAGCCGGTGGGACCCGCTTAGGCACCATCTATGCCTATTGTGATTCCAGGCATTCAAGAGGCGTTGGCTTAGATATTGAAGGTTTGCACTGGCCTTGCTTAGGTGGTATTGCCTAAGGCCGCATCTACCACTTCTCAGGCTGGGGGAGGTACTCATAGCCTCGTCGCCCGTACACTAGAGCAGGTAGTGCAGCGACTCCAGATACTAGCGGTGCTACCAGTCTAGCCGGTTGCAGCTGCTCAGGCCCATATGAGTTTTAATATGAACAACAAGGAGCATAATAGATTAGATAGATTTGGGAGACTCCATCCTACATCATTCAGTGGAACTGAGTTAGAGGGTGCTCGAGATTTCTTGGACAGGTGCTAGCAGATTCTTTGTACATCGGGTATTTTGGAGACCAGTAGGGTCTTATTTACTACCGTTTAGATGACCGGGGCATCCTTCAGATTGTGGGAGGCTTATTGTAATGACCCGGCCAGTTGTTTCAAAGGTTATAGCCCCATTTCACCATTTACTGCTTATTTTGTACTTTATAACTGTAATGTGACTTGTCGGGGTAGTTGGTTCGGATCCGGTGAGGCTTTTCGAATGAAATGGAACACTTAGTTCCAAAGTTTAAAACTTAAGTTGAAAAGGCTAGCTGGAGGTTGACCTATGTGTAAACGACCCCGTAATAGAATTTTGATGATTCCAACAGCTCCATATGGTGATTTTGGACTTAGGAGACTGTTGGGAATTTTATTTGGAAGCCCGTAGTTAAATTAGGCTTGAATTGCTAAAATAGGAATTTAAGTTTGGATGTTTGACCGGGGAGTTGACGTTTTGATATCGGGGTCAGAATCTAGTTATGAAAATGTTCATAGCTACGTTATGTCATTTATGACTTATGTGCAAAATTTTAGGTCAATCAGACTTGATTTGATAGGTTTCGACATTGAATGTAGAGCTTGGAAATTCTTAAGTTACATTAAGCTTGAATTGGGGTGTGATTTGTGGTTTTAGCGTTATTTGAAGTGATTTGAGGTTTTGACTATGTCCATATGATGTTTTAGGACTTGTTGGTATATTTGGTTGAGGTCCCGAGGGCCTCGGGCGAGTTCCGGATGGCTAACAAATTGAATTTTGGACTTGGAATGGTGCTGGAAATTTTCTGATGCCTGTTCTTGTTTCCTTCTTCACGTTCGCGAGGGGAGTCTCACGTTCACGAAGAGGAAATTTGGACCGGCACATTTTGTGATTCGCGTTCATGACCGAGGGCACGCATTCGCGAAGGGTCGAGGTGCAAAGCTTTGCGTTCGAGATCAAAGCCCCGCGTTCGCGAAGGGCATCTCACGTTAGCGAAGGCCAATCCAGGCAAGGCATCGCATTCACGAGGTTGCCTTCGCGTTCGCAAAGGGAAATGTTTGGCACCAAACTTTTGTAGTTCGTGAATGCGAGGCACTGACCGTGTTCGCGAAGAAGAAATGTCTGGGCAGAGAGTTTAAGTTCAGAAAATGGGACTTTTTCCCATTTTCCATTTTTGACGAATCGGAACTCGGGGAGAGGCGATTTTGGGGAGATTATTGAGGAAAATATTGGGGTATGTGTTCTTAACAAAACTTTGGTTAGATTACCCAAATACATCGTTGTTCTTAACATTTAATTGGTGATTTAAGTGGAAAATATTTGAAAACCCTCTTGGATAGAGTTGAGGATTTGAGGGTCGAATTGTTATCGGAATTTAGTCATTTTTGAATGGTTCGACTCGTCATTGAATGTGCATTCATATTGTGTAACGTTTGCCGAATTTTGAGATGTGGGCCCCATGGGCAATATTTCAATTAGTTTTGGATTTTTATTGAAAAATGTAGTATTTTCTTATGGAATTGATTCTATAATTTTTGTTGATTGTAACGAAATAATTATGACTAGATTCGAGCCGGTCGGAGTCGGAAAATCGAGGAAAAGGCATACTACTTGACTAACTGAGCGCGGTTTGAGGTAAGTGACTTGTCTAACCTTGTGTGGGGGAAATTTCCCTAGGATTGGTATTAATGTGATAATTGTAATGTGTTGAAAGTCGCGTACACGAAGTGACGAGTGTGTACACGGGCTAAATATGGAAGATTATGTTTTTAAATTGTGTACATCACTGTTGTATATTAATTAAATTATTTTATCTTGTTATATTTTTCATGATTGATCTGATTTATATACTTTAAATTTTCTTGACCTTCTCCTACTAATTGTTTTTACCTGTTTCGTTGAAACTTGGTTTCTTTTATTCTATTCATTATTTGAAGGTGGAATTTCTTTAATTTAAATATTATTAATGTGATATTTTAAATTTGGTACTGAGGCAACATATTAAAATTTTTTAAATATTATTTTTGGTGAGTAATTTATTCCCGAATATTTTGTGAGATTTTGTACTCATTGTGATTGAGACGTGAGCTCCCTGTTGTGGAAACTATTATTGATGTTGTTTATTTTGGCAAATTGAATTATTTGGGCACTTGAGGTGTAAATTTTAATATATTGTGATATTAGTATGCATGCGGTGGTATAAGGTCTAGATGTTGAAACGCATGCGGTGAGATAAGGGTGGCTTGATACACGTGGCTAATAGGGGAACTACTAGAATTCAAGCGGTGTGATAAGGATGGCTAAAACGCGGGAAGCTATTTTGGGAAAAAATGATTTCTTTAAAATACAGTATGAAGACTCCCGCGGTGATATAAGGAAATGAGATATTGTGAATTTACTTATGATTTGGGACTACGAGGCGGTACATCGGGAGTGCCCTTGTTGATATTTATTTATGGTTGCAGTTGCCTTTGATTATTGTTGTGATTTTCTTAAAGTTGAAAAAATTATGCTTTGTTTTCACGAGGTATTATTTTCCATTATTCTGCGTAGTTAAATGGTGATATACTACTACTTGATTCATTTCCATTATCATTTTATTTTTATTACATTGTTAAACATTTCACTATGTCTTTTATTATTCCAGTAGGGCCTGACCTGACCTCGTCACTATTCTACCGAGGTTAGGCTTAGCACTTACTAGGTACCGCTGTGGTGTACTCATACTACGTTTCTGCACATCTTTTTGTGCAGTTCCAGACACATCCTACCAGCCCATACACCAGTGAGCTACCTGCATACGGAGACTTCGAGGTATATATGCCAGCGTCTGCAGACTCTGGAGTCCCCTTCTATCCTTATTATGTTGCTTCCTTATTTTCTATAGACTTTGATATATATATATATAGAGATATTGAGGATAAACTCTTAGAAGATTGTGACTTATTTCTACCGGGTTTTGGGAGATGTAATTATGTGAATTACAGATTTATTTATTTCATATTTTTATTATTATTCTGCATTGATAGGCTTACCTTGTCTTAGAGATTAGTTGTCATCACGAAATCCTACGGATGGGATTTGGAGTCGTGACAAGTTGGTATCAGAGCTCTAGGTTCATAGGTGTTATGAGTCACAAGCAGCTTTAGTGAATGTTATGAAATATTCACTTCCTAACATGACAAGTCGTGAATATGAAATATTCACTTCTTTGATTCCTTATGGTGAGCATCTATTGAGGACACTCACAACTGGATCCGATGATTAGACACTCGTGCCCTCTGATGGAGCCGCAAGAGGCCGGGGTGGGGGCAGAGGCCAAGCCAGAGGCCGAGGATAACCACGTGGTGCAACCAGAGGACCTCCACAAACTATTGCAGAAGAGCCACCAGTAGCTCCAGTTGGAGAACATGCACCTGAGACACCTGTTACAACCCCTGCACTTCAGGAGAGTCTTGCTCACTTCTTGAGCATGTTTGGTACTCTAGCTCAGGCAGGGTTGATTCGACTTGCTCCTGCCACATCTCATACCAGGGGCGGAGCACAGACTCCTGCCGCCCCTACTCTAGAGACACGGGCCCAAGTTGACCATGCCCCAGAAGTTATACCAGTGAAGCCATTTGTTCCAGTTCGGTCCAAGGTTAGGGCAGCAGTTTCAGAGGGGGAGCAGCTCATGCTCGAGAGGTATAAAAGTACGACCCTACCACTTTCAGCGGTTTAGCTTCAGAGGATGCTCATGATTTTCTTGAGGAATGTAACTGTATCCTCCCTACTCTGGATATTGTGGATTCCATAGGGGTTTCTTCACAGCGTTCCATCTTAGAGGAGCGGCCTACCAGTGGTGGCGGGCTTATGAGTTGGATAGTCTGGCTGAGGCATCTTCACTTACTTGGACTCAATTTTCTGATATGTTCTTGAGAGAATATATTTCTCATAGTCTTAGAGATGCATGTCGGGCAGAGTTTGAACAGTTGCGCCATGGTTCTATGACCATGTCAGAGTATGCAGTCCGATTCAGTGATTTGGCTAGGCATGCACCAGCCTTAGTTGCTACTATTCGTGAGCGGGTTCGCCGATTTATTGAGGGTCTCCACCCTAGTATAACATTCAGTATGGCCCGACAGCTAGAAATGGACATCACATACCAACAAGTGGTGTCAATTGCTAGAAGATTGGAGGGTATGCTGATCCGGGAGAGGGAAGAGAGAGAAGCTAAGAGACCCCGATATTCAGACACGTATGATAATTCTCGTGCCCCAATTATAGCCCGTCATTGTAGAGGCTATGTGAATCATCCTATTCATTCAGCACTTCCAGCTTCCAGTGGTATTCTGGCTACTCCCAGACCTCATGTTCCATATTATGCACCGCAGTGTCTATTGTACCTCATGTACATGGTGTTTTTAGCGGTTAGTCTGGTCGATCAGGCCCGAGCTAGTCCCAGCATCCATGCCCTCTGAGGGTTTATTTTTAGTGTGGTGACAATCATCTTAATATGAGGGATTGCCCCAGATTTAGGAGGGGTGCACCTCCACATACTTCTTAGGCCCCACCCATCCACAGGGCCCTCAGGCTTCTCAGACCATGATTACTGCACCAGTTGCTACTCCACCTGCTCAGCCAGCTAGAGGTGGAGGTCGGATAGGTAGAGGTCGCCCTAGAGGGGGAGGTCAGACCAGATATTATGCCCTTCCTGCTAGGACAGAGGTCGTTGCCTCCGATTTTGTTATCACATGTATTTTTATGGTCTCTCATAGAGATGTATCAGTCTTATTTGATACACGCTCCACTTATTCTTATGTGGCATCTTATTCTGCCCCATATTTGGGCGTATCTCATGATTCTTTGAGTTCTTCTATTTATGTATCTATACCTGTGGGTGAATCTATTATTGTGGACCGCGTATATTGGTCATGTTTAATTGTTATCAATGGTTTTGAGACCAGAGCTTATTTATTATTGCTTAGTATGGTGCATATCGATATTATTTTGGGCATGGACTGGTTGTCTCCCTATCACGTTATTCTTGATTGTTACGCCAAGACGGTGACGTTGGCTATGCAAGGTCTGCCATGACTAAAGTGGAAAGGTGCCTCAGATTATGTTCCTAGTAGGGTTGTTTCATTTCTTTAGGCTCAACGGATGGTTTGAGAAGGGGTATGATGCGTATCTGGCCTATGTGAGAGATGTTAGTATTGATACTCATAGTGTGGAGTCAGTTCCTATAGTAAGGGATTTTTTGGATGTATTTCCAGCGGATCTTTCGGGTATGCCACCCGATAGGGATATTGACTTTGGCATTGATTTGTTACCGGGCACTCTCCCCATTTCTATTTCACCATATCGTATGGCCCCAACAGAGTTGTATGAATTAAAAGAGCAGTTACAGGAGCTGCTTGATAAAGGGTTTATTCGGCCTAGTGTATCGCCTTGGGGTGTTTCTGTCTTATTTGTGAAAAAGAAGGATGGTTCTATGCGAATGTGTATTGATTACCGCCAGTTGAACAAGGTTACAATGAAGAACATGTATCTGTTGCCTCGTATTGATGACCTATTTGATCAGCTTCAGGGTTCCAGGGTGTTCTCTAAGATTGACTTGCATTCAGGCTACCATCAGCTGAAGATTCAGGAGCCATATATCTTGAAGACTACTTTCCGGACTCGGTATGGTCATTATGAGTTTTTTGTAATGTCATTTGAGCTGACCAATGCCCTAGCAGCATTTATGCATTTGATGAACAATGTATTTCAGCCTTATCTTGACTCCTTCATCATTGTATTTATTGACGATATTTTAGTGTATTCATGAAATCGAGAGGACTGCACTTCAGACTTTGAGAGAAAAGAAGTTATATACAAATTTTTCAAAGTGTGAATTCTGGCTTGATTCAGTGGGATTTCTGGTCATATAGTTTCGTGCGAGGGTATCAAGGTACATCCAAAGAAGATTTAAGCAGTGCAGAGTTGGTCTAGGTCGTCCTCAGCTACGGAGATCCAGAGTTTCCTTAGTTTGGTAGGGTATTATCGCCGATCTGTAGAGGGTTTCTCTTCTATTGCTGCACCTATGACCAAATTGACCCAGAAGGGTGCTCCGTTCAGGTGGACCGAGGAATATGAGGAGAGCTTCCAAAAGCTCAAGACAACTTTGACTACAGCCCCAGTATTGGTATTACCTACAGGTTCAGGGCCTTATATTATGTATTGTGATGCGTCGCATATTGGTCACGGCGTAGTGTTGATGCAAGACGGTAGGGTGATTGCCTACATGTCCAGACAATTAAAGGTACATGAGAAGAATTATCTGGTCCCTGACCTTTAGTTAGCAGCTATTGCTCATGCCTTGAAGATTCGACGGCATTATTTGTACGGTGTCCATTGTGAGGTTTACACCGATCACTGGAGTCTACAACATCTATTTAAATAGAAGGATCTTAATTTTAATTTGCGGCAACGGAGATGGTTAGAGTTGCTTAAGGATTATGATATCACCATTCTCTATCATCCCGGGAAGGCCAATGTAGTGGCCGATGCCTTGAGTCGTAAGACGGAGAGTTTGGGCAGCTTAGCATATTTACCGGTAGGAGAGAGGCCTTTATTTTGGATGTTCAGGCCTTGGCCAACCACTTTGTTAGATTGGATTTTTCCGATTTGAGCCAAGTTTTGGCTTATGTGGTTTCTTAGTCTTCTCTTTATGATCGTTTCAGGGAGCGTCAGTATGATCACCCCCATCTGCTTGTCCTTAAGGATACAGTTAAGCACGATGATGCCAATGAAGTCACTATTGGAGATGACGATGTATTACGGATACAGGGTAGGCTATGTGTACCCAATGTAGATGTCTTGCGTGAGTTGATTCTCTAGGAGGCTCACAGTCCGCGGTACTCCATTCATTTGGGTGCTACAAAGATGTATCAAGACTCAGAGGAAGTTCGATGCAGTTTGGGTGATTGTGGATAGATTGACCAAGTCAGCTCATTTCATTCCTGTGGTTACTACTTACTCTTCGGAGCAGCTAGCTCAGGTCTACATTCACGAGATTGTTAGGCTTCATGGCTTACCAGTATCTATCATAGCTTACTGGGTTACACAGATTACGTGACGTTTTTGGAGAGCCGTACAGTGAGAGTTGGTACCCGGGTAGAGTTGAGTACAACATTTCACCCTCAAACCGATGGACAGTCCGAGCACACTATTCAGATATTAGAAGATATGCTCTGTGCCTGTGTGATGGATTTTAGGGGTGCTTAGGGTCAGTTCTTGCCACTTACGGAGTTTGCTTACAATAACAGCTACCAGTCGAGCATTCAGATGGCTCCGTATGAGGCCTCGTATGGTAGGCGGTGTCGGTCTCCAGTGGGTTGGTTCGAGGCGGGCGAAGCTAGACTATTGGGTACGGACTTGGTTCAAGATGCTTTGGAAAAGGTTAGGTTGATTCATGATCGACTCCGTACAGCCCAATATAGAGAAAAGAGCTATGCGGATCGGGAACAGGCCTTGCTCCGGGTTTCGCCTATGAAGGGTGCTATGAGGTTTGGAAAGAAGGGCAGGTTGAGCCCGAAGTATATCGGACCTTTTGAGATTCTTGAGAGAGTTGGATAGGTGGCTTCCAAACTTACACTAACACCTAGTCTCTCTGCAGTTCATCCAGTGTTCCATGTTTCCATGCTCCATAAGTATCACGTCGATCCGTCTCATATGTTAGACTTTAGCTTAGTCTAGTTGGACAATGATCTATCTTATGTCCAGTAACCAATGGCCATTTTGGACAGACATGTTAGAAATCTAAGATCAAAGAGCATTGCTTCAGTGAAAGCATTGGAGGGGTCATCCATTCTAGGAGGCAACTTGGGAGACCGAGCATGATATTCACAGCTGTTATTCTCATCTTTTCACCACTCCGGGTATAATTCTAAAACTCGTTCGAGGATGAACGTTTATTTAAGAGGGGGAGGATGTAACAACCCGGCCAGTCATTTCAAAAGTTGTAGACCCCTTACACCATTCACTGCTCATTCTGTACTCTATAACTGTTATGTGACTTGCCGGGGTACTTGGTTTAGGTCCGGTGAGATTTTTAGAATGAATTGGAACACTTAGTTCCAAAGTTTAAAACTTAAGTTGAAAAGGTTGGCTGGATGTCGAACTATGTGTAAACGACCCCTTAATAGAATTTTGATGATTTCAACAGCTCCATATGGTGATTTTAGACTTAGGAGCGTTTTCAAAATTTTATTTTGAAGTCCGTAGTTAAATTAGGCTTGAAATGGCTAAAATCGGAATTTAAGTTAGGAAGTTTGATCGGGGAGTTGAGTTTTTGATATCTGGATTAGAATCCAATTCCGAAAATTTTCATAGCTTCATTTTGTCATTTATGACTTGTGTGCAAAATTTGAGATCAATAACTTGATTTGAGGTATTTCGGCATCGAATGTAGAAGTTGACAATTCTTAAGTTTCATTAAGCTTGAATTGGGATGTGATTTGTCATTTTAGCATTATATGATGTGATTTGAGGTTTCGACTTTGTCCGTATGATATTTTAGGATTTGTTGGTATATTTGGTTGCGGTCCCGAGGGCTTCGGGCAAGTTCCTGATGGCTAACATATTGCATTTCAGACTTGCAATGGTGTTGGAAAGTTTCTGATGCCTGTTCTGGTTTCCTTCTTCGCGTTCGCGGAGAGGAAATGTGGACTGGCAAATTTTGTACTTCGTGTCCTCTACCGAGGGCACGCGTTCCCGATGGGTCGAGGTGCATAGCTTCTCTTTGGCAATCGAAGCCCCGCGTTAGCTAAGGGGAAATGGCCGGAGAGGATTTTTGCCTTCGCTTTCGCGAAGGGCGGCTTGTACTCGCAAAGGCCAATCCAGGCAAGGCATCGTGTTTGCGAGGTTGCCTTCGCGTTCGTGAGGTTGCCTTCGCGTTCATGAAGGGCAATGCTTGACAGCACAATTTTGTGCTTCGCGAATGCGAGGCACTGACCGCGTTCGTGAAGAAGAAATGTCTGGGGAGAGAGTTTAAGTTCATAAAATGGGACTTCGTCCCATTTTCCATTTTTGAGGAATTAGAGCTCGGGGGGAGGCGAATTTTGAAAAATGTTATATTTTCTTATGGAATTGATTCTATAATTTTTCTTGACTGTATCGAATTAATTATGACTAGATTCGAGCCGATCGGAGTCAGAAAATTGAGGAAAGTCATACTACTTGACTAATTGAGCGCGGTTTGAGGTAAGTGACTTATATAACCTTGTGTGAGGGAAATTCTCCTAGGATTGATATTGATGTGATAATCGTAATGTGTTAAAAGTCATGTACACGAAGTGACGAGTGTGTACAAGGGCTAAATGTGGAAGATTATGTTTTTAAATAGTGTAGATCATTGTTGCATATTAGTTAAATTATTTTATCTTGTTATATTCCTCATTATTGATCTGATTTATATACTTTAACTTCTCTTGACCTTTTCCTGCTAATTGTTTTTACCTGTTTAGTTGAAACGTGGTTTATTTTATTATGTGCATTATTTGAAGGTGGAATTTCTTTAATTTAAATATTAATATTGTGATATTTTAAATTTGGTACTGAGGCAACGTATTAAAAATTATGAAATATTATTTTTGATGAGTTAGTTATTACCGAATATTTTGTGATATTTTGTACTCATTGTGATTGAGCCCTGAGCTCCCTGTTGTGGAAATTATTATTGATGTTCTTTATTTTTGCAAATTGAATTATTTGGGCACTTCAGGTGCAAATTGTGATATATTGTGATATTGATACACATGCGGTGGTATAAGGTCTGGGTGTTGAAACGTATGCGGTGAGATAAGGGTGGCTTGATACGCGTGGCTAGTAGGGGAACTACTAGAAGTCATGCGGTGAGATAAGGGTTGCTAAAAAGCGGGATGTTATATCGGGAAAAAATATTTTCTTTAAAATAAATCGTGATGGCTCCCGCGGTGATATAAGGAAATGAGATATTGTGAATTTACTTATGAATTGGGACTACGAGGCGGTAACTCGGGAGTGCCCTTGTTGATATTTATTTATGGCCGTAGTTGCCTTTGATTATTGTTGTGATTTCCTTACAGTTGAAAAATTTTGTTTTGTTTCTGCGAGGTATTATTTGCCATTATTCTGCGTAGTTAAATGGTGACATACTACTACTTGATTCATTTCCATTGTCATTTTATTTTTATTATATTGTTAAACATTTTACTATGTCTTTTATTATTCCAGTAGGTCCTGACCTGACCTCGTCACCACTCTACCGAGGTTAGGTTTGGCACTTACTGGGTGCCGTTGTGGTGTACTCATACTATGCTTCTGCACATCTTTTTGTGCAGATCAAGGTACATCCTACCAACCCAGACATCAGTGAGCTACCTGTGTACGGAGACTTCGAGGTATAGCTACCAGCATCTGCACACTCCCGAGTCCCCTTCTATACTTATTATGTTGTTTCCTTATTTTGTGTAAACTCTGATATATAGAGATATTGAGGATAAATTATTAGAAACTTGTGACTTATTTCTACTGGGTTTTTGGGAGTTGTAATTATGTTAATTGCATATTTACTTATTTCATATTTCCATTTTTATTCCGCATTGATAGGCTTACCTAGTCTTAGAGACTAGGTGCCATCACGACATCCTACGGAGGGGATTTGGGGTCGTGACACTTATGAGAGGAGCAAATCAATTGGTGTAGCACTGCTTTCATGGTGTGAGTTCTCAATTCTCATTTTGGAGAAGTTTGTGCCATAGACCCGTAGAGAGGAACTGCCTAGGCAGTTCGAACAGCTCTGTAGGAGGACATGTCGGTTACCCAGTATGAGATGAGGTTTTCAGACTTGGCTCGTCATGCAGTCTGTTGGATTCCCACTTAGAGGCAAAAGATTAGGAGGTTCCTTAATGGCCTCAACCAGCAGCTTTATTTTATTACGACTCTAGGGAATGTAGCAGGTGCTAAGTTCGACGAGGTGGCCGACAGTGCTCGACAGCTAGAAATGGTCCGTACTCAGGAGCGTGAGGAGAGGGAGTCCAAGAGGTCTCGTGGGCTGGGTAATTACAGCGTTGTTCCGTTTGGGGGACAGTCCTATCATAGAAGGGGTTGACCTTATAAGCCCGATCAGATGGCTTGTTCGGCTCATCGTGGTGCATCTGCTAGCCATGGTTCATATAGTACTCGACTGAGTCAGGCATCTCTTAGTGAAATTCCCGCTCAAAGTTCATCTCGTGCACCATCAGTGCAGAGTTCATCTATACCAGATTCTTCTAGTAGTTATTCTGGTTCTCGAGATCCACCTCACTACTTGTCGCCATTGTTAGAGAAGGGTTGTTTTGAGTTTGTAGATTCGGGTCATATGAAGAGACATTGTCCCCGCCTTTCGTGAGGTCTAGTTGTGAAAAGGAGTTAGGCTATGGTTCCTGCACCAGCTATTCCACCACCCGCCCAGCCA
>AWOL01S0027822.1:17528-20213 GCA_000715115.1 Nicotiana otophora | reverse complement strand
GGCCCCAGAGACCGCTCACACTTGAGCGACAGTTCCTGTTGAAGGATTTGGATAGATTCAATCCGAATGTGGCTAGACAATTTCAGGAAAGAAAAGGGTGGAAGTGGTTCACAGAAAGCGTATTGGATGCCAAAGAGCACTTAGTCCGGGAGTTCTACGCCAATGTGTCGCATATCAAGAAGGGGACTAAGGTGACTAAGGTGCGGAACTTGAAAGTACGATTTGATCAGAGTACTTTGAACACGTATTTGGGTCTTGAGGATATGGAGTCGGTGCAGTATTTAGAGAAGTTCGCACTGGGTGATGCAGCTCGCCCTTGGCTAGCTGAGATACTAGCAGCTCCAGGACCACCACCACTATGGATCACAGTAGGGGTTCCCATTCTACGGAACACCCTCAACTTTGAAGCAAAAGGGTGGAAAATATTTGTGTGCAACCGCATAGATCCGAGCCAAAATGAAAATAATCTTCCAATTCCCCGGGCAGTCTTAGTTGCATCTATCATGGCTGGGTACCCAATTAATGTGGGTGACATCATGTCGGTTTTATCATGCAGGGTGATAGCTCCTACCTGTATCCCAACACTATCACGGAGTATCTTACGGATGCGGGGGTGGAGCCTAGGAGCTTTGATACGAAGGTTCGGGCTAAGAAGCCTTTCTCCTAGTATTATCTGAAGGACCCAAGGAACCCAATGAACAAGGGTAAGTCGACTACTACCGTAGGCCAGTCTGATGAGCCATCGGTGGTAGTTGCCCATTCTACTACTATGCCTTCTACAACTTCCATGCCTTCCACAGCAGCCGGGCCTTCCATCGAGACAGTTGGCATGCCACCACCTCCATCTTCTAGACTATCAACATCAGTATTAGTGCCTTCCTCCTTTACATATCCACTCACTGCGCTGCGAGTCTCCCAGACATTGGCGAGTCTCAATAACTGGATGCAGACAGCTACTGCAAAGCTATCTGACATATCCAGTACCGTTGCAGCTGAGTCTTCTACCACAGCAGCACCACAGGTTCCTCCGTCAGTGGAGAAAACCTTAAAGAAGATATTAGATAATCAAAAGACCATCATGGATACCTTGGTGGTACATGGGGGAGAAATTGAGGAGCTAGGTAAACATGTGAAGAAGATGAGAAAATCCCAAGCCTCGAGAAAATCAGTGGACAAGTTGAGACGTGAAGTGACCAAGATAGCAGCAATTGGTGATCTTCCCGTTGACTTACTAATGGAGACAGATCCATCAGTACCAGCAGACCCAATAACACCATCAGCACCAGCTGGCCAGTCTGAGGAGCCAGACCTCGCTGCCCATACTGTTGAGGAGGTGTTACAAATGTTCACCAACCCCGCTTCTCCCCGAGCAGAGGATGATGAGATCCAGTTGGAGGAGCCTGAGGGTGGTAATGCTGCTATAGACACCGAGACCACATATGGAGTCCTCTCTACTCGTTTCCCTCCTTATTTTGATTTTTATTAAGCATTGAGGACAATGCTTATTCTTATTCAGGGGGTGGTCTATTTTGATTTGATATGACATTTAACATTGGCCCGTAATAACTATAATACTCTCTTTTTATTTTTGTTTTTATTTTCATTATGTATATATTCTATTCTCTCTATTGATGTATATATTCTCTTGCCCTTTCACGGTTTGTATATTCATTTTTGCTTTCAGTAGTTTATTTCGTAGCTTCTTTCTTCTTTATTCTGTTTTCTTAGTAGTCTAGCTTCTTATTTACTTTAATAGATTCTTTTTGATTTAGTAGCTTCTTTTTATGTTTTAGTGATGAATAAGCCTTTGGTTTTTTTAATGCCACGGTTTTTCCAAAGGTAGTTTTTGTGTGAACCGGGTGGCTATTCCCAACGATGGATAGCGTGATAACTTTCTTAAGGGATTGAGTCCGTTTTTGATGTTTAGGTAATAATGAATAAGAGATTAAAGCATGATTCACTTGGTACCAACACACTTAACTACACGCTTATGGTTAAAAACAAGTTCTTGGAAAGAAATAGCTCTAGTTAGTGACCTTGTGACTCTTGCATGACTTAGGCAATCATCGAGTGGTTTAGTTGAACCATTAGTGATTTTTAATCTTGAATACAGTTGTTGTGGGCCCTCGACTCTATCCCCTTTAACAATCCAGCTGTGTGAGAGGTGAGATGTTTTGTTGCAAGTCCAATTACCCGTGCGAATGGTCTAGAACTTGTCCCGAATATGTTTTAAGGCGAAATTTTAAGTTTTGCTTGGTTTGAGAAATGATTGCAGGCTCTCCTTAACCCGTTTTGAAATTTTTCATAGCCCACCAATGATGTTATCCCTAGTCAATCCTTTTGAGCCTAAAGCTTTTCTCATTTGATAACCATGTTACATGCCTTTACCCATTTTGTAGTGACCCTCTCTTGACACCCGAGCTTTCCTTAACACTCAAGAGAAGCAATTGGCGAAAATATAAGTATGGGGGAGAGACGAGGAGTTTGAAAGTGGTATCAAGGTACAAAAAAATAGAGAAAACAAATGAAGAAAAAGAAAGAACAAAAGAAAACACAAAAAGAAAGTGAATAAATTGAAGAGTTGAAGGGATTCAAAGAAAAGCAAAAGTGCAAAGCATGGAGAAAATAAAGAAGAAGAAAATGAATATCATGACTAAGAAAGAGTGATGTCAAGTCTCTCTAGTT